>PVKY010002205.1:0-26812 GCA_004027775.1 Bradypus variegatus | reverse complement strand
AGTGTCTTAAATATATCACACCACTTCCTTCTTGCCTCCATGGTTTCTGCTGAGAGATCTGCACATAGTCTTATTAAGTTTCCTTTGTATGTGATGGATTGATTTTCTCTTGCTGCTTTCAGGATTCTCTCTTTGTCTTTGACATTTGATAATCCAATTATTAAGTGTCTTGGCGTAGGCCTATTCAGATCTATTCTGTCTGGAGTATGCTGCGCTTCTTGGATCTGCAACTTTATGTCTTTCATAAGAGATGGGAAATTTTTGTTGATTATTTTCACTATTATCGCCTCTGCCCCTTTTCCCTTCTCTTCACCTTCTGGGACACCAATGATACGTAGATTCTTGTACTTTGTTTCATCTTTAATTTCCCAGAGACGTTGCTCATATTTTTTCATTCTTTTCTCCATTTGCTCCTTTGTGTGTAGGCTCTCAGGTGTTTTGTTCTCCAGTTCTTGACCATTTTCTTCTGTCTCTTGAGATCTGCTGTTGTATGTTTCCATTGTGTCTTTCATCTCTTGTGTTGTGCCTGTGATTTCCATATATTCTACTGGTTGTTTTTTTGAACTTTCAGTTTCTGTTTTATATATGCCCAGTGTCTTCTTTACAGCATCTATCTCTTTTGTGAAAAATTCTCTAAACATTTTGAATTGACATTAGTTGTTTAAATTCCTGTATCTCAGTGGAAGTGTACATTTGTTCCTCTGACTGGTTCATAGCTTTGTTTTTCTTACTGTAGGTTGCAGTTTTCTGTTGTCTAGGCATCTGACCTCCCAGGTCACCCCAATCAGGTTTTCCCAGATGAGAACAGGCCCAGGTCACAGAAGGAGGTAGTATTTCAGTCTCTGGTGTCCCTGATGGCTTTTCTTAGTGGATTAAGACACCTGTGCTTTTCTGCCGGGCAGACGCACCTGTCAGCCTGTCAGAGCCTGTGTAAGAGGGTGTGGCCTGTGGCTCTCCTCCCCCAAGGCTTGGGGTCTGGTTCCAGAAAGACTGACAGACGGGCAGTAAAGCTGGGCCCCTCCCTTTCCTCTTGGGAAGCTATGCCCACTCCTGCAATGTCCTTTGTCTATCAATAAGTTCTTTGTTTTTGTGACTCTGTTGATTAAAATGTTTTGATTTTAAGTCTCAGGCTGTGTTTACAGCAAAGTGCTGCAGGCTGATTAGGGCTGGGTGCAACTGCGGGCTGAGAGCGGCTCAGGTTTCCTCCACAGAGAGAAAGGCAGAGAAAAGCTCCCAGGTTTACCCGTCCGCCTGAGATAGTCCCCGATCCTCTGGGCCCCCGTTCTGAGACAGATATGTCCCCCGACTCTCCCAAGGTTAGTTGTCGCCAAAAGCCTCTGTCTGCTTGTTGAGCATTCGCTGTCTGTATTGGGCCGTTAACATTAAATCCCCAGTTGGAGCTGGGCTGAGAGAGTGCTGCTCTCTAGCACGGCGCGGCTTCCGTGGGGGAGGGGCTCCCGGCTCTCGGCTCTCAGCGCCGGCCGCAGTTTTACTTACAGATTTTATGCTGTGATCTCGGGCATTCCTCCCAGTTCAGGTTGGTGGGTGATGAGTGGACAGTCACATTTGTCTCCCCACTGTTATTCCAGGTTATTTCCTTGTTTTTTGGTCATTTATAAATTGTTCCGGGGGGGACTAACAGTCTTCCACTCCTCTCTACGCCGCCATCTTAGCTCCTCCTCACCTCTCCTTTTGCTAAAAATTATCATATTCGGCACCTCCATCTTTTAACAAGAGACAAATCCTCCAGTATAGGGGAGCTGCCATCCATCAATCCTGACAGCAAAGGCATCTGACCTCAAAGGGAATAATAGCTAAAACAAGACTATTAATTCAATAGCTACCCTTGGAGGGCTAGGCCTTACCTCTGATGGATCATGAACCCATTGTCCATCCACAAAGAACTTATACTGGTGCTCTCCCTCAGGGAGGTCCAGGATGGCAACAAAATCGTTATGGCTACAGAAGAAAACAGTCAAACAGGCAAGGTCCTATTAGAAAACAATTCAAAAGCCATGTGGCAATTGTGATATACCACTGATTTCCCACATTGCTAAGCCTTTGTACCCGCCCCGGAGTAAAAGAGTTTATAAAACTCTTCTCCTTTCCTCATTACATTGAACATGTATTTGCCAGCACCTCCGAATAACTCCAGTTCTTAACTAATATCTGAGAAAAAAATCATAAAGACATTGATACTCCAAAATGGTTTACCTTAGTACAACTATTTTGCTTCAGTAAAGTAGATTCCTCATATGTGCAAACAAGATAAAAGGGAGAACCAGGATATAGAAGAGCCTTTCCATATTTTGGTGAGCCTTTTCTGGAATATCACCTACATACAAATGGCCATTTGGATAACCAATTAAGTAATTCATTATTGCTCCACAAGTGACAATAACATTACTACCTAAAACTTCTCAACATGTTTTGCTTTAGAGCAGTAATCAGGAACTGCACCCAGCTGGTTACAGAAAACATTTGCAAGCACAGAAAGGACTTTCCACAAAGCACAGAAATATAGTTCCAAAGAATGTACCCACAAAGATTTTAAGTCCCTCTGAAGTAATGATATGGTAAAACGTTTCGACTCACCATGAGGCTAAAAACAACCTGCTACAAATATAGTAAGTGGTCACTGAAAAGGGCATGTTCCATAGAGTCCCCAGCAATTGGAGAAGAGAACGCACCTAGAACTCTCTTATGAGAAAGGAAACCATGTCTCTAACCTCAGGTCCTACAGGACTCTACGAAGATGCTTGCCTTTACCTCTTAATCAGTGGAATCTTGGTGCTCCAATTGTTGAAGGACCCAGAGATGAAGACCTCCTTTCCTCCTTCAGACCAGCGGATAACAGTGGGCCGGGCCTGCTGTGTGGGCTTTACCGAGTCCTCCAAATCCTGCTGCCATGATACAAACTCTTTGTCCCCGGGTAGCTGTAAGAAGAATTAGTCATCCCTAGAATAAACTGTGACCGAAGGATTCTTAAAAGTTCACTGTCCTCTCTAGGGCAGAGATGGGTGCTAGGCTTTGGCTAAGGGTCAATAAACCGTGAAATTAGCAACTAAATTAGGTTTTAAACAGAAAAAGAACTCATCTAGCACCAAAAATGGTCAAATGGCTTATGCTCAAGCACTGCCCAAATCATAATCTAATTTCTGAGTCTGCATATATCACTCACCCTTTCAGAGCCTTAGGATCACATATAAATATATATAAACATATATAAATATGAATTTATTGCCAATTTAACTCATAGGAAGACAATTCTGATGGGCTTCTGAATGCCTCTTAGGAGAAGGAATATGAAAATGAAATATGGGTCTATAAAAAAATAACTAAATCAGCCATGTATTTTCACAGACAAACATAAACAGCTCTCAATTCTCAATTGTAGTAGAAATTGGAGACACCAAAATTCATAATTCATAAATTCCACTTTAGCTAATAAGTTACAAAAAGAAAGGACATTAAAAATTCAAAAACCAAATGACTGATTTCTTAAAATTTGAGAAGTGGTTTTGAAATTTTATTTGTTTAACCTATGCCAGTATTATTCTAATTATTTCAGAAGTAGGGATGAAATATCTGTAGCCTCAAGGAGCAACATATTAAAAATATAGCTTCCTTCAACAAAAGCAGTTCCACTATCAAATAAGGCTTGTAGGATTTTGAAAAAACTTAATTCCTTACTTAGTTTCTTTTCACTACCATCCTTTAGGTCTGAATTGGTAAACGACAGCTAATACACCTGATGTTTTGTAAAAAAAAGTTTATTGGGGCAGAGTCATACTCCTTTATTTACTTATTTTTTACAGTTGCTTTTGCCTTACAATGACAGAACTGAATAGTTGCGACAGAGACTGTATGGTCTGCTAAGTCTAAAATATTTACTATCTGCACCTTCACAATAAAAGCTTGCTAATCCCCTCTTTAGACTAGGTTAAATAGCTTTGGTAAACAGGTAAATAAGACAGTACAATTTTAAGTTAAAAGATTACCAAATAAAATAATGTGAGTTAAAAATAAAGGATTGCTTATTCATTTGGGTTTACTTTCAAAATGGTTGCAGTAGTTGACCCTCCATACTGTTTCTTCACATTCCTTAAAATTACACAATGAGACACCAATAGCAACATAATCCAAAGTAAATGGAGAAGGAAATGAAGAGAGCTTCCAATTATATAAGGAATTGGCTTAAGAGAAACCTTGATCTACATATTCTCAAAGCAATGCACTCTTACCTGACTAGCAGCATTATAATTATGTGAATTTTTACATATGCCTAAGAATAACCCTCAGATTCTGATTCAGATATGGGGTCTGGGAATCTATTTTTAAAAAGCTTCCCAGAAAGTAATACTGTGATTATCTTAAAATAAACAAAGGAAAAAAAACCTCATCTTTAAAGATACATCCCCAAATATTTACAGATAAGATAATATTTGAAATGACATCTCAAATTTGCTTTAAAATAACTGGTGGAGGCAGAGCAGACTAAGGTATAGATGATATATTTGATAATTGTTTAAACTGGGTGACAGGTTTATAGGGTTTCATTATAGTGTTCTCCCCACTTTGAAAATGTCTGTAATTTTCCATTAAATGCTTTAAAATTTAAAGGTGCAAACAGGATTAAGAACCATTGAACTAGTTCACTAAGGAAGGCTGACAATCAAAACAATGTAAGTCCCACAGCCACCCTTTCTATCAGTTACTTTTATGATTTGGAACTTTGCATTTAAAATTTGAAAGTATAAACTATTTCTATGCCTGGCATTAGAGTAAAGTCCTTTCATGCATGTTATGACATTTCTGTGGTAGGCACGGGTATAACTGACTAGCAGAAAGACTGTTTACTCTAAGTTAGTCAGCAAAACCACCAGGAAAAGATGCAAAGCAATCAGAAATAGAGTTGAAAGAGTTTAAGCAAAATGTTGAGGGAAGAAGTGAAGAATATATTTAGAACTATAAAATTTTCGATTTGGAAAAGACCTTAGGAATCACTTAAAACAATTCTGTTATTTCACAAGTGGCAAGCGTGAGGTGAGAGAAAGATACAAAACTGACCCTAATTCCAATAGAGCAAACACTTTTATTAAGGCCACCCATTACTGCAGCCACAGTGTAACAAATACTTAATGTTGAGTCATCAGTGTAGGAAAAGGTTAAAAATACAAGGAGGCAGGTCACCTTGAGAAAGCTTTGAAGAAGAATAATCAAATGGCTGGCTGCATAGACAGCCCAAATGATGATGTCCTGAGGTGGGATAGGGGAAGAAAGGAATAGATAAGAAACCCCAAGAAATGCTTCTTTCTCTCTCTGTAATTATTTTCTCAATTGGGATCCAAGAAAATATACAAACCATAGACTCCAAATTTCTGTGGCCAGTAACCTTCTATTTATTTTCGGAAACCACTTTGGTGGGAAGTGATGAGGTGGTAAGAATCATCCAACACACTGCAATCTCCTCAATCCTTCTATTTCCCTATTTCACCCCAATTGGCCTCTCTGGATGAATTAAATATATTTAATGCTATAAATTCTAAAATGAATACAAACTTTAGGGTGGTAAGCATAGTGCTGTCACCTATTTATCTTTTCTGTGGGTTGTCTGCTGTGTCTCCTTGGAATTGAGAGCAATGTCTTCGGGAAGCTGTGGGTTGTCTTTTTCAGCCATGGCAACATTTTGAGCTACTACAGTGAAGTTGAGAAATCCTAATCTTCTGGATTGGATGTGGAAGAAGCACAGCCTCAACCACCACACTATAAGCCACAGGATGAAAAGTGGATAGTCACCAAGGGATGTTCTTTATTGGTCTCTAAAAGGGTCAAGTATTCGAATAAGCAAGTAGTTGCGGCGCAGAGCCATGCCAAAGGGGAAGAAGAGAAGTGCTGAGCTCCTCGAAGGGCAAAAATGATACTGATACACAGAAATTTTCAGGAAAGAGAAATTCGTTTGCCCACCTCAAGGCAAATATGAGAAACTGCCACCTATGGTCAGCAGCTCTGGCAACCTATCCTCTAAAGTTTTCCACCAGGACTTACAACATATGTAATTCAGCAATACTCTAGAAGAGGGCACCCATGCCTGTTAGAAGAACCCGGGATTCTGTGGGGGTCTATTATCCCCCATCCTAAAAACGTGGCCAGCAGATTAGTCAGAAAGCCAGGAAAATTGGAACTCCGCCTCTTTATGCAATTTTTGAGGTAGCACCGCAAGAGTCGCTACAAAATTCATTAAAAACAAACAAACAAACCCGTAACCTAGGTCACTGTGATGAAAAAGCCAAGAAAGGGAGGAGGAGCCCGGAAAGCAAGCCCACTGCAGCGTCGCCTGCAACAAGGAGCGCTTACCTTGGAGTCCGGCAGACTGAAGACATTGGGGTCGTCAGTGCTCCCCACCAAGATCTTGTGCTCTTTGCCCGGGGCTTGGCCGCCGGCACCCTCTCCGCGCGCGGCCTTGGTGCCGTGGCGCTCCCCGGACAACCGGTCGCTGGTGGTGTTTCCCATGTCTGCAGCTCGAGTCGGTGTCCACCTGCCGCAGGGCACGACTTAGAGCGGGAGACACCCACCGGCCGCGTCAGGGGCGCCCCTTGGTCCTGCCCCTGCACCCGAGACCCGAGCAGTAGAATCCGCACCCAAGAGAAGCCGAGCTGAGGCCCCCTCCCTTCCGGGCGTCCAAGAACGCTCAGAAACCCCCAGGTTCCCTCACTGTTTCCTCCTCAGGAAACCCGTTTTCGGGAACGCCCCCCGCAACCCCCGGTTCACTGCCCACGGGCGTTCCCACCCCCAATCACCTTCCGAGATGCGCTCCCTCTTCCCTGGCGACTGGTGCGCTGGCCGTTCTGCAGATGAGGCCACCAATAAAGTTATTGAAATTGAAGCTACCCCGGGGCTAGCGAACCCTGTTTCCTCCTAAAATGGCTACAAGGCCCGCTGTGCGGAACCCGCCCCGCGCGCGTTCCCTGCGGCCGCCTCGCGGCGGCGCCCGGAACCCAACCTGCCTCTCTAGCCGCCGCCTTCGCCTCGATGGTGGGCAACTGCGCGCAGCGTCTGGGGCTAGGCTGGGCCTTCACAGCCACCAAACCTGCGACCGCGGAACGCAGGGCAGGACCTCCGCACCTGAGTTGGGGCTCTGGGCTTTTCCTGCGGGGAGAATGGTTCCGGAATGACACTGGGCGGCCGCCCCTCTGGCCTCAATACCGGAGAGAGCGGGGTTCCCTTTTTCCTGTCCCCCTTACCCGTCTGTCCTCAGGTTCGCCAAAACATTTTCCGGGCAGCGTGTTTGTGATAGGCCATCGCTGGGAGGTCAGATCCTTTAGGGAATAAGAAAACGAACTTAAAATTCTAGGCAAAAGGAAGGATTGGTTATTGCTCGAGGTATAAGCTGTGCGCTGTAGGGAGAGAAAAGGACAGAGCAGTTAAACGGACTGAGGCCCCAGGGAAAACTCAAGGAGTGTTTAGGGAATAGACCTTGAAAAATAAGTAAAATGTTAGTCTGAGGAGAGAAAAGGGAAGGCTATTCTAGGCTAAGAAACAGCACGTGCAACAGCAATCCCAGAAGAAATAAAATTAAACAGCAACAACAAAAACTTTAGAAGAAACACTAGCTGCATAAAAGGGCAAAGACTGTCCTAGCTTTTTGCTAATAATTACTGGAACTTCTATGGTATTTAATAATTACTACTTTGTATTATAATTATATATATATATATATGTCTAAATTCCTATTTGAAACCCTTGCCACTCACAGGTGTTCCACAGATCAACATTGGCATCACCTGGGATCTGGTTAGAAATGCAAAATCTGAGGCCCCATCTGAGACCTACAGAATCAGAATCTGCATTCTAACAGTATCTCCAGGGTATGTGTATGCACATTAAAGTTTTAACAACCTGTAGGAGAGATTCAATTCTTATTTTTTAATGCAATTTTACTGAGATATATTCACACACCATATATTCCATTCAAATTATAGAACCCATGGCTCACAGTATCATTATGGAGTTGTACATCCGTTGCCACAATCAATTTTAGAACATTTTCATTACTCCAAAATGAAGAAAAAATAAAAATAAAAAAGGACATTCATAACAGCCCATACCCTGTATCCTCCCATTTATATAATTGTTTTCGTCTTCATTTTGTTACTCATCTGCCCATTCACTGGATAAAGGGAGTGTCAGTCCCAAGATTTTCACAATCACACAGTCACAAGAAAAAGCTATATAGTTATACATTCATTACTAAGAATAAGTCTGCTGGATTGCAGTTCAACAGATTCGGGTATTTCCTTCCAGCTATTCTAATACACTGGAAACTAAAAAGGAATATCTATATAATACATAAGAATAACCTCCAGAATGACCTCACAACTCTATTTGAAATCTTTTAGCCACTGAAACTTTATTTTGTTTCATTTCTTTTCCCCCTTTTAGTCAAGAAGGCATTGTCAATCCCAAAATGCCAGGGCCAAACTCATCCCTGGGAGTCATGTCCCACGTAGTGGGGGAGGGTATAGTTAATTTATTTGCAGAGTTGGCTGAGAGAGAGAGGCCACATCTGAGCAACAAGAGGTTCTCTGGGGGTGACTCTGAGGAATAGTTGTAAGTAGGATTAGCTTCTCCTTTGCAGGAGTAAGTTTCATAAGGACAAACCCCAAGATGGAGGGCTTGACTTATTAAATTGGGAGTCCCTAGTGCTTGTGACAATATCAGGAATTCCCAAGTGGGGAAATTTAATATTTCCACATTTTCCCCCAGTTCCTCAAGAAGGACTTTGCAAATACTTTTTTTTTTCTGCCCCAGATACTCTGGGTTGTAGTGGGGTATTACATTAACCTGTATGGCATAACAAGATCTCATTCCCTATTCTAGACTCCATGAAATTATGCTCTTTAAATAAACTGACCATACAGGTTAAATTAGATAGTGTGCTGTTACAGAGAACATAAATTTTGTACCAAATAAACATCTCTTAGATAACAGTTAAGACTCCGGAATAGATGTAACTGCTGTAAGAGCTTACAATCTAGCAAATGTTACAATAAGCCTTATTGAACATTCTTTACTCCTACTTCATTGATTTCCCGATCTCTGCCCACATTCTATCCCTGATGCTCTGAAATTCAAATCTCAGCATTTGCGCATTTATAGTGAGTTTATAATAGTGAGGCTTTACAATATTTGTCCTTTCCTTTCTGGCTTATTTCACATAACATAATGTCCTCAAGGTTCATTCACCTAGTTGCATGACTCACAACTTCATTCTTCTTGCAGCTGCTCAAAATTCCATTGTATGTATAAACCACAAGATTCAGTTCTGATTCCTTTTCCTAGTCTGTATGATATCTTGTACAGAGTAAGCTTTTAATAAAGATTTACAGAATGAAGTGTACAAATTTCACCACATTTCTAACTTAAACCCAACCAATGATAGGGAAGCCCCAGTTACACAAAGCCATCTTTTCTGTGTGAGCAGCAATATGTGTAGAAAAATCGATTTTCATATTAAGTAGGAAATCCTATTTACTTCAGTGAATCTACTCCTCCCTTATTCTTCTTTGGTATGCCCCTTCTTAACTCAGTCTTCTGTGACTCTTAATCAAAGGTAGTTTGAAGAAAAAGGTACCATTTTGCTGCAGCATCTTGCTGATCCCACCTAAATCTTGACTGATTAAGAACCTATTTGTTTACCTCTACTCTTCCCCCCCCCCAGTTCCTTTCATCCTTTCCTTCAAGTCCCTTGAAGGAATAATACAATAAATCCTGACTTTTGAGCCAGAGCAAGATGGTGGCATAGAGAGGTGTGGAATTTAGTTAGTCCTCTACAGCAACTAGCCAGGAACAACTAGTAAATAGTCTGGAAAAAACTGTTGGGGGACATCCATGACTGGACACACATGGTACCAGCCTAGAATGGATGGAGTGGCTGAGATTGCAGCATATAACTGTAATAAAAGCTCCCCAAAAATGCAGAGCTAGTGCCCCTCTCCCACCAGCACAGCAGGCTGAGTTGAAAAACTTCACTATGGGAAAAAGAAGCAGGTTACCTGGAGGGAGGGACAGTAAGTCATCCAAGGTTGAACTGTGGTTTTAATTAACAAATTTGGAATACATATTCAAGCTACAAGCACAGAAATACCCAGAGCAAGCAGGAAAATACCCTGAGGTCACTCCCAACAGAGAGGAGGTGGAGTTGATGGGAAAATAAATAAATAAATAAATAAATACAAACAGAGGCTTTTGGAGATGGCTGGCCTCAGAATACTGGAAAATGGCTGTGTCCCAAGAAAAGGGGCACAGAGAACTGGGACTTAAGTAGTAGAGTAAAATATTGCCATTTGTATATGTATATTTGTCTCCTAAATATAAAATATTTTATGATACAAGCCTTCATATTTCTCATAAAGATGTATGCATCTCAAGGGTAGAGACAATACTATAGAACAAAGAAGGCTTTCAATAAATATTTTCAACCTGTCCTCAATTAAATAATCCTGATACTGGGCAGCAGTGAATATATATACCAGACAAAGAGTAATGGCCCTTTTATCTCTGAAACAACACTCCTCTCCCTTCAAATAAGGAATCAATGACATATGTCATAAGATTGGCATGGAAGTCTGAAAAATGCTGTGTTTGCGTTTCCTTTTCTTTTCTCCTCTATGTCTCCCCAACCTCACTTTCTTTGTTTAAATATTCTTGTCATAACTTTACAATATAAATTAAGGAGGAAGATAAAGCTGCAAGTTTTCCTAAGTGCTCAAAAACCATTGGGTCTTTCTCTTTAATGAATTTTCATATGTACAATAAAGCTCTACACAGGGTCAATTTCTAATATGACTCTCTACATAATAAATGATCTGTGACAGGTTTTTCTCATGTCAGTGACACTGTGTTCCTCTTGGGTATGAATGATCAGATGCTGTGTAAGATGTTTCCTATGGCCAGAGATTTTCCTGTGTAGTTACATTTAAAAACTCTTTCCTCAATAGAAGTTTTTGGATGTTGACTGAAGTCTGCCCACTTGGGAAAGGTCTTCCCACATTTGTTACACTGATAGGATTTTGCCCAATATGAATCTTTTGGTGCTGAGTGAGGAATGAGCTGTGACTAAAGGCCTTTCCACATTCACTACACTTATAGGGCTTCTCTCCAGTACGGTTGACAGAGTGTCGAATCAGGTTTGTACTTGAGCAAAAGGTTTTCCCATACTCAGTGCATTCATAGGGCTTCTCTCCAGTGTGGATGTTGTAGTGTCGAACGAGTTCGGCCCTATCGCCAAAGGCTTTCCCACATTCTTTGCGCTCAAATGGTTTTTCTCCAGTATGGGACCTTTTATGCAAGACAAAGGTGGAATAGTGGGTGAAGACTTTCCACATTCACTGCACACATAGGGCTTCTCCCCAGTGTGAATCCGCTGGTGCCTTTTGAGATATGACCTGCGGTTGAAGGCCTTCCCACATTCCATGCACTCAAAGGGCTTCTCTCCAGTGTGGATGATGTTGTGGTGTATGAGGGCTGCACTCTTACAAAAGGCTTTCCCACATTCACTGCACTCAAAGGGCTTCTTCCCAGTGTGAATCTGCTGGTGCCACATGATGTATGACCTGTGCTTGAAGGTCTTCCCACACTCAAAGCACTCATAGGGATTCTCACCTGATCCATATGAGTCATGATTAAGAAGAAAAGCTCCTAGAAAAGTTTGTTCCTGCACAATCCTTGAACATATACAGTCATCTGTACCAAAACCATCATTCATGATTTGCAATGGATGATGGTGGCCTAAGGGTACATCAATTGATAAATGGAATGATGTACTGTGGTGTATACATACAGTGGAATACTAAGCAGTGGCAAGAAGAAATAAAGTCATGAGGTATGCATCTAGGTGACACTAGGTTGAATGAAATAAGCTAAAATTGAAGAGACAAACATTTTAACACCTCACTAATATGGACTAACTATAATGTGCAAACTCTGAGAATTGAATCTGAGAGCATAGGTTATCAGGGGAAGGCTTATGGTAAAGGTTCCTAGATTTAAGCTCTTACAGCAGTCACATCTATTCATGAGTTGTAAACAGTTATCTCTAAAATCTGAGATGCTTGCAGGATTGTGTAAAATAAAGACACTGTGAAAAGGTTTAATTTACTGTACCTTGAAGATTCAGAGGAAGCTATATGGGAGAAGCCTGTTGCAACAGAGAAAGAAACTATAGAGGAGGCCTTAAAACATTGTGAGGCATTTAAGAGGAAGCCCCTAGACAGGGTTCAAGAGGAAAAGAGATGGATATTAAAAGACTTACATGAAATCCTCACTTGTGAGAAGGATCCATTGGATGACCTTCTTTCCTCCCCATTCCTTTCCCCTCCTCCACCTGTTAGTGTAGAGACAGTATCTTACGCAAGTCTCTTTCATCTGGGTGTGTGTGTGTGTGTGTGTGTGGTGACACCCCTGAAGCAGGTCTGGTACCAATGCATTCCCACCTCCTCTACCACCTGTGAGCCTGGCCAAGGCCCCAGCACTTTTCCAGCACCCCCATATAATCCTGTTAAAGGAATGGCACCCCCACCTCATACCTGTAGTGGTGTGCAATTTGGACAGGGTGTGACTGCTACTGGGGCATGGCAATTTCAAATGTGTCAGTTCCCTTTAGGAGTTGGTGAGGAAGGACACTCTCAAGGAACTATGTTGGTTGATACATCATTTTGAACATTTGACTTCTTAAACTGGAGAAATAGCACAGCCAGTTACAGGGCTGATCCAGACCAAATGAAAAGATCTAGATCTGGAAAGCCCAGAAAACACTAGAATAATTAACAACTCTAACTAGGGACTTCAAGTAATTCTCTGTATTAAATGTAAAAAATGCTTCCTTTTGCATACCTTTGGCTTTTGAATTCCAAGAAATATTTGCCTTTGAATGGGAGGACCCAAACACTAAACTTAAAGAGAAATTTATGTGGACTGTGTTACCTCAAAGATTTAAGAGTTCTCCCACAATCTTTGGAAAATTCTTAGCAAAGGAGTTCCATAATTTGCAACTAAATCGAGGTGTCCTTTTGCAATATGTAGATAATATTTTGATAGCCAGCAAAACTGCAGAAGACTCAGATGCAAATGCTATTAAAACTCTAAACTTTCTTAACACAGAAAAAGGCTCAAATTACAAAGCCCTATGTAAAGTATTTAAGTTATTTGCTCTCCCAAGGTCCAAGAACCCTGCCAGATAGGTGCCAAGCCCTGATAAATATTTCAGTCCCTAAGACAAAGAGGCAACTACAAGGATTTCTAGAAGTGGCCAGTTTCTGCCACTTCTGAATCCCAGTTTTTGGCTCATTGCCAAATCTTTGTATGCTGCTGTGCAGGGTTCAGATTGAGAAACTCTAAAATGAACTTTATGATGTAATCAGACCTTTCATCAAATTAAAAAGAAATTACTTTTCTATTGTAATGCTGCCTGTCCATGTATAACTAGGACAATGGTAAAAAGTAACTTAAGAATGGGACTTTAAAATTTGATACCATCTTGCAATAAGATATGCTTTATAAAAAGACATCACAAATGAGATGAGGTGCTTTATATTCTAGTTTTTAAAAAATATCATTAATTCTTGTTAAAAAATTGTATATTACTATTTCAAAAATGCGTTAAGCTAACAACAGCAACAAAAGAGAGAGCGAATGCAAATAAATACAATCAGAAATGGGAAAGGAGACATAATTACTGACCTTGCAGAAATAAAGGAAATGATGAGAAGATACTATGAGCAACTATATGCTAATAAACTAGACAACTTAGATGAAATGGACAACTTCCTAGAAAAGCATAAACCAACATTGACTCAATGAAGAAACAGATGACCTCAACAAACCAGTCACAAGTAAAGATATTGAGTTAGCCACCGAAAAGTTCCCAAAAAAGAAAACCCAAGACTAGATGGCTTCACATGAATTCTACCAAGCATTCAAGAAATAATTAGTGCCTATACTGCTCAAACTCTTCAAAAAAAATTGAAAAGGAGGGAAAGCTACCTAACTCATTCAGTGAAGCCAATATCACCCTAATACCAAAATCAGACATAGATACCACAAAAAAAGAAAATTATAGGCCAATCTCTTTAATGAATATAGATGCAAAAAGTCTCAACAAAATACTCAAATTTAACCCAGCAGTGCATTAAAAGAATTATACACCACCAATAGGTAGGATTTATTCCAGGTATGCAAGGCTGGTTCAACACAAGCAAATCAATTAATGTAATACATCACATCAATAAATCAAAATAGAAGAACCACATGATCATCTTGATCGATGCAGAAAAGGCATTTGACAAAATTCAACATCCTTTCTTGATGAAAACACTTCAAAGGATAGGAATAGAAGGAAACTTTCTCAACACAATAAAGGCAGTATATGAAAAACCCACAGCTAACATCATACTCAATGGGGAAAGACTGAAAGCTTTCCCTCTAAGATCAGTAACAAGACAGGAATGCCCACTGTCCCTATTGTTATTCAACATTGTGCTGGAAGTTCTAGCTAGAGAAATTAGGGAACAAAAAGAAATAAAAGGCATCTAAACTGGAGAAGAAGTAAAACTTTCACTGTTTGCAGAAGACATGATTCTATACATAGAAAATCCAGAAAAATCTACTAGCAAAACTACTAGAACTAATCAATGAATACAGCAAAGTGGCAGGCTACAAGATCAACATGTAAGTATCTGTAGTGTTCCTATACACAAATAATGTGCAACAAGATGAGGATATCAAGAAAAAAATCCATTTACAATAGCAATTGAAAGAATCAAGTATTTAGGAATAAACTTAACCAAAGCCACAAAAGACCTATACAGAGAAAACTACAAGAAACTGCTAAAAGAAATTGAACAGGACCTAAAAAATGGAAGAACTTACCATGTTCATGGATTGGAAGACTAAATATAGTTGTCAATTCTATCTAAAATGACTTATAGATTCAATGCAATACCAATTAAAAATCCCAAGAACTTACTTTGCAGAAATAGAAAAACCAGTAACTGGACAAAGATGTCCATGAGTAAAGCTGAATGAGGAGGGCTAAGGGCATGTATGACACCAGAGGTAAAGACAGACAATGAAGACTGGGAGTGTATAACTTAGCAAAAACTGGAGTGGTCAATGATTGTGACTAAATGTACAAATATAAAAATATTTTTACTTGTGGGAGAACAAATGAATGTCAACCTTGCAAAATATTGAAAAGGGATGGTGTTGAGGAAAAAAAATAATCAAAGCAAACTGGAGTCTATGGTCAACAGTAATATTATAATATGCTTTTGTTAAATGTAACAAAGGCCATATACCAAAGCTTAATGTGTATGAAAGGGGGATATAAGGGAGGGATATGGGATTCTTGGTAGTGGTGGTGTTGTCTGACCTTACTATCATATTGTATTGTATGATATTTTATTTTTCTTATTGTTTAAAAAAACTTTTTTTTCTCATAGCAATCAATATGTTCAAGTGCTGACTGTGGTGATAAATGCACAACTATATGATGATGTTATGAACAACTGATTGTACACTGTGGATAATTGTATGGTATGTGAATATATCTCTATAAAATTGTAGTAAAATTTTGAACAGGGATAAAAGTGCTGGAGAAAACCTGGAGAGAAGAATATACCTATTTACTGTGGGTAAGGAGGCAGAATGATGTAGCCTTTCTGGAGGACAGAGTGGAGGTTCCACAAGAAGCTAAGCATGTGGGTGCCATAAGTCCTGCAACCTCATTATTGGGTAAATACTTGCAAGATATGAGAACAGGGACATGTATGGACATTTGCACACTGATGTTTATGGAGCAGTATTCATGATTTGAGATGGGTGGAGATGGCCTAAGGGTACATCGACTGAGGAACAGAACAGTGAACTGTGGTGTGTGCAAGCAATGGAATATTGAGCAACTGCAAGGAGGAGTGAAGTTGTGAGACATGCAACAACGAGGTGAATGGATCCTGTAGACAGCATTTTGAGTGAACTATGCCAGAAACAAAGGCAAACACTATAATGCTTCACAATACGGACTAACTACAACGTGTAAACTCAGAATTGAATCTTAGAGCACAGCTTATCAGGGGAATGCTTATTGTAATGGTCCCTAGATTGTAAGTTCTTAGAGCTGTCTCATCTATTCCTGAATTGTAATGGCTATCTCCAGATTCTGAGATGCTGATCCCTTTGTGTATAACCTGATCGATCCCTGGAACTTTGGGTATCTGTGTGACACCTGAAACTCAGAGCTAGAACTTGGGAGATATGAATGTCAGTATTAGTGGAAAAAGAATCCAGACCTCAAATAGAGATATGAATGAAGGAGATGTGGTTAGGACTAGGGCAAATCGGGCCAAAGGGTACAGGACAATACTGACTGCATTTTAAAACTTCAAATTCCATGTGAGACCAAGGGAAGAGATGTTTAATTGGTGCTAGATCGTTATTTCCTAAACAGTTTAACTCACACAGTTCATTCAAATACCATAATTACGTAGAGCTTTTAATAGGAAGTAAGACTTGGTAGGCTTGCATAGGTTAGTGTGAAATAGTGACACATCCCAAAGCAATTTGGATGGAGAATAAAAATATATATGCAGGGTCTTCCTGAGGAGCTGGGGGAAAATGCAGAGGTGTTGGGCTTCCTCACCTGGATTGTTGCTGATGTTCTCACAAACTTTGAGGACTGGTGATTTGATATACCAAGCCCTCTATCTTGGGGCTTGCCTTTATGAAGCTCGTTACTGCAAAGTAGAGGCTAAACCTGCTTATAATTGTGCCTTAAGAGTCTCCCCCTGAGTGCCTCTTTGTTGCTCAGATGTTGCCCCAATCTCTCTAGCTAAGCCATCTCAGCAGGTGAACTCGCTGCCCTCCCCACTACATGGGAACTGACTCTCAGGGGTGTAAATCTCCCTGGCAATGCAGAATATGATTCCTGGGGATGAATCTGGACCCAGCATCATGGGATTGAGAACATCTTGACCAAAAGGGGGATACAAAATGAAACAAAATAGTTTCAGTGGCTGAGAGATTTCAAATGGAGTCAAGAGGTAACTCTGGTGGGCATTCTTGTGTACTATATAGATATCCCTTTTTAGGTTTTAATATATTGGAATAGATAGAAGTAAATACCTGAAACTATCTGACTCCAACCCAGTAGCCTGACTCTTGAAGACAATTGTATAACTATGTAGCTTACAAGGGGTGACAGTGTGATTGTGAAAACGTTATGGATCATACTTTCTTTATCCAGTGTATGGATGGATGAGTAGAAAAATGGGGACAAAAACTAAATGAAAAATAGGATGAGATGTGGAGGATGATTTGAGTGTTCCTTTTTACTTTTATTTTTTATTCTTATTTTTATTCTTTCTGGTGTAAGGAAAATGTTCAAAAATAGATTGGGGTGATGAATGCACAACTATATGTTGGTCCCGTGAACAGCTGATTGTACACCATGGATGATTGTATGGTATGTGAATATATCTCAATAAAACTGAATTTAAAAGAAGAAAAAAATGCACTGACTAAAGTATTTTAAGTATTTAGCATTATTCTGATAAGTTTAATTTTAATAGTAATTATGTGTTGCAAGATGTTTGCTTGAAAACAGTTTCAAAATTATTTTAGTAACTTTAGTATAAAAAGTATGAAGGATGTGTTTTTATTAAAAGAAAAAAGAAAGTAATTTTTTCCTAAATGTCTGGTTGTTACAGAATTTAAAAAAATGTAAAACAAAATGTGAATAAATACAGTAGGTAACAGGAAGTTCATAGACAAGGAAATTATAGTCAAAGTTAGGAAAGATTTGATTGGTCTATCAATGTTTTTTTTTTTTATTTTGTGTTCCTAAGTATCAAATTGCATCAATTTATTACGAAGTACATTTAAAGAACATTACAGATTTGAAACAAGAGTACAGCACTGCCTGATTCTTTTAATTCCACAAATGCCAGCATTCTAAAGTAAAATGTAAACAAATCTCTATGCTGCTTGATGAATTCTTTCCAATTCTAGTATGACGTATGCAAGTTAGGTTTCATTCATTACTTTTTATTACTGATGTAGCAAAGAGGGAAAATTTTCAACTATTGTGTTTATGTAAAACAAACCGACAGGTTTAAGCACCTGTCTTCAGAAAAGCCAGCAGCATTTCTTAACATACTCAATTTAGGATTTGGCCTAAGCCATTAATACCTTCCTGAACAGCCATGCAACTAAATGCCCTTAGATGTTTGGTAAGGGCGCAGAACATGGGGAATAATTTGTACTTTTTTCCCTGGATAATAGACACAAGGTAAAGCAAATTCAGATATTTTTGAATGAATAGCTGTCATGTTTAATACAATTGGAGCTCTATAAAACTAGAGCCACTATCAGATATGGTTATATAGGTATATAATAATTATTTTTAATAGTCTTTTGCTTGCTCCGAAATTTAAGGATGATTTTTTTCCTGGTCAGTCACATCAAGGGAACAATAAATAAAGCAGCAAAGGATGAACTGTTTTGCATATTTCTGTGGAAGAACAGAAAACATACTTTGAGAGATTAAAAATTCACTATACAGAATGAACAGCTTATATACATTATCTGTGCACGTTTTCTTGCCTGGGGTATTTAAATGCAAGAGCTCCTCCAAGCAAAGAAGCCACATTCATTCTTGTCCAAATCCCTCTGTCTCTTCTATCGCAAAAAGCAGCTTTTCCTTTAGTTGTTCATAACTCTTATATGGTGGTAGATTCAAGTGATTAAAACACATATGACTTCTTGGTAACCAGGTATCTTTGCCAACTTTTTCTATGCAAAATTTTTGAGGCCCATTACTTCCCATAAGCTCAGCAAACCCTTCTAGAGGTAAATGGCAGGTTCCGGTGACAAACTGCAGTAGTCACATTCTTACTTCATTGTCTGTCTCTTTCACAAACTGCCAAAACCAAATTATTTGCTTGCTGTTTCTTGTATAATGCTGATAAACAGTATTTCTCTGCCAATCTGCCAAGTCAACCTCCTGCATGCCACACAACATAACCTCTAATTCCTTTTCATCAAAGTACTGCAGCCATTGAAGGGGAACAACTTCATTAAAACCGTCAAGGAAAGCTTTGGTCTGTCCTTGCACTCCTTGAGAAAAAAGCCTTTCTGTCATTAAACCAATATATTCATCTTTGTTCTCTTCAGTCACCAGGATGTTGGAACTTCCCAATTTCAGATCATGTGAAGTAACTTTTCCCAAAATCTCCATGTCAACAGAAAAGTACATTTGTAGACCACATTCTTCAATATTATTGTCTCTTATCCAGATAAGGGAGTTATAAAATTCAGTATCAATGGATTCCAAATCCTTAATAGTAAGTTTTTTACTTAGCATATGCTTGTAGAATGGTAAAGAGAAACAATGGTAAAGAGTATCAATAAACTTTCCAAGAAAAAGTGCCATAGCAATAAAGCAACCAATGAAGCAAAAGTATGAAAGACGATCTGGATTAATGGTTGATGCTGGATTTATCTGCAGGCAGTAGTTGTTCTTGCCGGCATACTCAAACAAACAGTACATTGGGTTCAAAACTTCATGTGAAAGTAAGAAAAACCATCCTCTTGCTAGACCACCATAATCAAGTCCTTCTTCTCCTCTAAATATTACATATAATCACCTCCTCAAGTCATACGGTTTTAATGCCATAATCTGTTGGAAGGAATCTTCAAACAGTGTCTGTCGGGACACACTGATCTTCATGTGACTGGGCAGTGCATTAGACTGGCACAAATAACGGAAATGAGCAAGTTTCCACCTAAAGCTATGTTCATAAGCAATTTGTGGACCACCTTTCGTTACAGATGACTTCCCATTGCGAGGATCTTTGAATGTTGTTGTTCTTGTGTTAATAATCAACAAAGTACCTAACACCTTCTCAAGTGTACCTAATTTCCCAGCCTTCTGGCAGGGGTTCTTCATTCTGTAGGCCTTGAGTTCTTGGATCTTCCCATTGTGTTGTTTTTGTGTTACGATTCACAAAGTAAACCCTGTCTGTGGAATCCACTCTTTTTTCCCAGCCTGGTGGTAAAGGCCCATATGGGTCGTTTTCTGCAGTTAACATTGAAGCCGAATAGAGGTATTATTGGTTGAACTGTTGCATAGCTCCCTGTAACTGGTTCCGCTGAGACTGCCACTGTTCAAAGTTTTGGACAGATTCCGTGGTGGGTCGCTGCCATGTTGTTGTTCTGGTGTTATGGTCCACATAATAAACTCTTCCACGATCATCGACTCTTCTTTCCCAACCTGGAGGCAAAGGCTGTGGTCGCTCCCAGGTAGTTGTTCCGGTGTTATGATCTACATAATAGGTTCTACCATGAGGATCTTTTCTCTGTTCCCACCCTGATGGCAAAGTTTCTGTGTTGGCATTTCCAGTCTGTTGCCTTACGGATTCCCCACACCCATCTGGTTGTCTTAATTTGGCTGCTTCAAAAACAGAACTATTTCCAGAATGAGAGGCAGCAGGATCTAACATACTTCTAGCTTCAGATTCCACTGCTTCACTGGTAGAAGGAATACATTCATTGTTTTCTGAGGAAGTCAGTACTTCTTGAACTAGAGGATCTTCAACAGTAGTACTAGTGCAATCTGAAGACAAGGCAGTTTCTTCAGAAACTACTGTAGTCCCTGTGGCCGATGCATTATCAATTTGGCAGGCTCAAATGTGAGTGGTTTTGGAGCTGGTGCATTTTTGGGTCTGGCAGCAACCTGAGACAGAGATGAAGGTGTGCTGTGTCCATTAACTACATATGAACAGCATGAGTTTTGGACTAGAATGTTTGTGGGTACATGATTATCTATCTCGTTAGTACCTTCAACAGCCAACCTGGTAGTTGTCCTTGCTGAAGGATCTCTATTTTCATGTAAGGCATCACCATTTTGCTGTATTTCTATGGTTGGAGATGAGCTGCAATTTGCTAGATTTTCTTGCTCAACTACCAATCCATCAAGCACAACTGTCAATTCGCCAGTTTGCACTATGCCATTTTTGTTTTCCAAGGAAAGTTTTAATTGTTCCTTCACTCTTTCCAACTTTCTATTGTGAATTAACAGAGCTTGTTTCAAATCTATTGCTGCTCTTCCTAATAAAGCATCTGCTTTTAAAGTGTGATGACTCCAAACTCGAAATTGCAATGTAGTCTGTGGGGTCACATTTACAGTTAATTGCTCATCCCATTTTGGATTAGAAGAACTACTGGATTTTGCTGTTTTCTTAATTTCTCGATCTACAACTACTTCTGTATATATTGCTGTTCCAAACCAGTTCTTTTTTCTTTTTAGTTTGGCACTAGAAACAGTTACCTGTAACTGTAACCTTCCACTGTGGTTATTACTAGTTTCAGACCTTGGTGAAGCAGTGGCCATGTCACAAAATTCAGCTTAAACTATGTACCAGGCACTGTGCTAGACACTGGAAATACAAAGATGAGTAAGACACTTTTCCTTCTTTCAAGGAACTCATAGTCTACTGAGGAGACAAACCCCGCACGTAGCCATCTGCTCCCGGCGGCCAGGGGGCCACGGCAGCGCAGCCTCTTCCTGCGGCGGGCGCCCTCACCCCTCCGCGCCCAGGATCGCCGTCTCGCACAGGCTCGTCGGCCCCGGCAGCCCAGGCCGCCTGCAGCCACCCGGAACCCGCACGCCGCGCTCCCGACACCCGACCCACCCCCACCCCCACCCCGGCCACGCGCCACCCCAGCCCCACCCACACCTCCCTCCTCGGGAGCGCGCCGCGGCCCGAGGGCCTCTATCAATGTTTTTAAATAGCCTTACTATAAAATAATATACTGATACAAAACTAAAAGTTGATTTTGTTGAAGTGACAAAGTTTTCTTAAATTATTGGTCTGTTTTAATAAATATTTATAAAAGTTTTTTTCTGAATAGTCAGTGTAAAAGTCTGTGTTTTATCAGAATAACTTCTGGTACTTTATGTGACTTTATCATGTCCTCGGTTGTTTAAGAATATCAAGTCTTCTCACTTTTAAAAGAGCTAAGACTCAACTTTTAACAGTTTGCTTTCTCGAGGTCAAATCCTAAAGGATATCTTATTATTTCAAACAGTTGCAAAGAATTTGTTCTTTCACCTTGTAAAAAATGAAGTGCTAAAATTAGTTAAGTTTAATATGTTAAAAGAAATATTTAGACAGTGCTATACAAATTAGAAAAAAATTTCTAACCAATAGTTGATTACTGATCTGCAAAATATTAAACAAAAATATAAGGTAGTTGGTCCTGGTTTTAATTATTTTAAGGAAAAAAAAGTCATACATCACAGAAGCCCAAATTTCCTTGTCAGTTACGTTGTTTTACTCTGATGCTTCTCTGCAAGTGCTTGCAGTCAGCTACAGGCCTTCATCTTCAACAAGAGACTTTTAAAAGGGAGCAAGGCAAGTATATAAATTATGTTCTACCCATTAACTAATATAACTATAGAAAAATGTAAAGAAAAAATTGGACATCTGTTTTAACTGAAGTGCTTGCATGTTTAAACCAAGCTCCTAGTACTGTGCATGGTGTCTCGCCATCTGAGTTATTGGTGAGACCCATTTCTGTGGTCCCTAGAACTATAAAGGTATCAGCCACATCATATGAACATGCTCCAGAAGTAGATGGGGATATGCTGTTATGAAAACACCTTCTTTCTACAGACACTTTTAGCTCTGCCTCAGTCACTTTAGCTCTTCAGTGCACACTGCCTCCAGAATGTCTCTGTTGCATAGTGCTGGAAGGTGCTGTGAGACAGTCTGATAGAACCCTAGAACCCACCATCCTGTTTTCCAGGACCAATGACACCATGATACAATAACTGTACAAAGAATATACCTTCTGGAGCTATATTTACCAGAGTGATATGGTTAAAAAACAAAAAAAAAACAAGAAAAAAAAAAAAAAGAAAAAACCCCACACAATTGGCATTAAGGCCTACTCCTATGAAGAGACAGCATGTATAGTATTGTAAGCTTAGCACCCACTGCAATTCAGAAAAACACTTGTGCATTAATTAGCACTAAGTCCTGCACACTTATACTAGATGAATATGAAAATATCTCTTCAATATTAAATCATATGCAAGATGATTCAATATTAAGATGATTCAATATTAAATCATGTTAAAAAATTATGGCAAACTAGGCTCATTTTCTAAGTGGTTAATGAATTTACCTATGAAATGGAAAGTACCCCTTATGAGCAGAGCATAATATAGTTTTCAGTAGCTAAAAAATGTTTATTATGATCTCTACACTCAAGCAGTCTTAAGTTATTTTTAAGCCTAAAGCCCCTGTTGAAATAGCTCAATCTCAAAAGTTTTACTCTCTGTTCCTGGAGACTTTCAAATAAATACCATATAGTCTAATAATCAGCAGTTTCCTCTCCTTGAAAAACAAGATAAGAGATCAAAGCCTGAATGAGGGGAGGACATCTACGATAACAATATGCTGACCAAACAGCTTTTCCTCTCTTTTTTTTTTTCTTTTTGTCTATTTTTCCATTTTTTTTCTTCTGCTTTCTTCTGGATCCTGGACATTTGTCTGTTCAGACTATAAAAGCCCAAATCTACCTTCTCACTCCAAACTTGTCTTGGAAAATTTTTCCACCAGTTCCTTATATGTGCACCAATACAAAGAGACTAGTTTCTCTGATTGATGTGGGATCAGGTGGGCCTGTTTTCTGATGGAAACATTGTGGGTCTTCCTGCTACTGTATATATCTAGAATGGCATTGCCACTAATCTCCTCAGATCAGCCATTCTGCCTGATAAAGAAAAAGAACAGAAAGCATAGGAGGGCCTCACAGCAGTGTAAAGGTGTGCCAGTAACTCTGAGAGGTGAGGCTGTGGGGCTGGAGGAAGAGTGTATTGATTTTACAGAACTGGATGACAAGTTAGACTGAGGCTTGACTTGTTTATCTCATCTCCAATCACCAGGCTCCATCTCTGCTTTTGTGATCAAAATGGGTAAGGCATCTGATCTTGTTGGTTCTCATTTCATAAAGCAATCTACTCTTTTGTATAAAGGTTAAAAGTTAAACATATACTTACTGTGCAGTCTAGTAATTCCACTCCTAAGTATTTACCCATGTGAAACAAAAGCAGGCTCACACAAAAACCTGTACACAAATGTTATTTATACATGACATGTGTTTTTATTCATAATTACCCAAAACTGAAGACAACACAAACATCATTCCCCTGGTGAACTGATAAATAAAATGTGCTCTAGCCATACAATGGGATAATACTCCACAATAAAAAGGAACAAATGGATACACATAACAACATGGATGAATCTCAAATACACTAGGCTAACAAAAGAAGCAAAACTCCATTTATATGACATTCTGAAAAAGGCAAAATTATAGATCAGAGAACAGATCAGTGGTGGCCAGAAGTTGTGGGAGGGGGGAGTGGTTGACTACAAAGCAAGATGAGGGAATTTTGTGTGTTTGGGGTGGGGGTGGGGGTGTTAAGGAACAGTTCTATTATCTTGATTTCAGTGGTATATGTATTTGTCAAAACTTACAGAAGTGTACTGTTTGAAAATTATACCTCAATAAAATAATGAAAACAGTCTTTCCAACTTAATATTAGTATCAAAATTAGCCTTAGCAAGAGGAAAGATACAAGTTTATACACGAAAGAGACTGCTCAACCATTGCCTAAACTGATTATTTTAAAAAACATACCATTGGTTTTATTTTTTAATAATTTTTGTACAAGCTAAGAAGTGGTAGTAAAATTCATACATACTGCACAACCAAAGGAAGAGAGGCCCAAATCACAGGTTCAGAATTTTTCCCACATTGTTCTAGTTTACTAATGCTGCTGGAATACAAAACACCAGAGATGGATTGGCTTTTACAGAGGTGGTTTATTTGGTTACAAAGTTACAGTCTTAAGTCCATAAAGCTTCCAAGGTAAGGATGTACCTTCACTGAAGGATGGTCAATGGCATCTGGGAAACCTCTGTTAGCTGGGAAGGCACACAGCTGGCATATGCTCCAAGGTGTGGTTTCAACATGGCTTTCTCCCAGGATGTTCCTCTCTAGGCCACAGCTCCTCTTCAAAATGTCACTTTCACTTGCTCTTGGGTTGTTTGTCCTCTCTTAGCTTCTCTGGAGCAAGAGTGCTTTCAATGGCCGTCTTCAAATTGTCTCTCATCTGCAGCTCCTCTCTCAGCTCCTGTGGGTTCTTCAGAGTGTCCCTCTTGGCTATAGCAAGCTTTCTCCTTCTGCCTGAGCTTATATATTGCTCCAGTGAACTAATCAAGGCCCATGCTGAATGGGCGGAGCTACACCTCCATGGAAACTGTCCACTCAGAGTCATCACCCACAGTTGGGTGGGTCACATTTGCATGGAAACACTCACAGAATTACAATCTAATCAACACTAATATGTCTGCCCACACAAGATTACATCAAAGATAATGGCATATTGGGGGACATAATACATTCAAACTAGCACACACATACTCTCCTAATTGTGCCTTTCAGATTCCAAAGGACTTGTATATAAATTGTATCATGTTATCCTTAAGACCCTCTTTGAAAGTAGGCAGAACAGACTATAATGTCCCCATTTAAAAAATGAGGATCAGGTTAAATATTTCATCCATTTATCTCAATAAGCCTCATTTGAGGGCCTAGTACTTGTCGGGACTATGCTAAACAGCCCCTACTCTGGAGGAACTCACAATCTGGAAATATCCAAGGAAACCACTAAAACCCAAATACTTATGATCACTGGTGATATTTATGACTAACATTCACAGAGTATATCCTTCTTCAAAATAGAAGCATATTATTGAAAAACTGGGATCTTGGTTAGTATATTAACTAAAATGCAATGATGGATACTTACTATATATATAGTATTACCACATGAGTATTGATTTGAAGTAAATAAACTGCCAACTGTAAATTGTTTGACTTAGGGCAATTATCTGTATCTTTCAAGTTTTAAATTTTCTCAGCTGTAAAAGAAGAGGATTATATCTGTAATCACTAAGTCCTGGCTCAAACATTTTATATTTTATTGATCCATTTCAGTATCTCCTTATCTCCATTCTATCTCCATTCTTTCTTCATGTCCTTTGATTATATTTGTATATGTTTGTGTGCTTCTGTACCACCAAAGTTTAAACTCATTTGCAGCTATCTTTGTATTCCTACTCATATATTAGCCTAGCTAATATATAAATATTAAACGTAAGTCTTACTTGAATTAACAAAAGAATCCCAAAAGATGATAGTCAAACATTATTACTATTTTAAGATTAAGCTCAAAATATCACCACTATGATCCCTTCCTTTCATCCCCATTCTAGCTTGGAAACACTGGCACTTTCTCCTCTTGTGTTTTCACGACACACACACACATACACTCTCTCTCTCAATTTATACACACACACACACACACACACACACACACACACACATACACAGCCTGCAACCAAAGGAAAAGGGGCCCAATTCACAAGTTCAGAATTTTTACCACATACTCTTGTACTTCTGCCTTTCAGATTCCAAAGGACTTGTATATAAATTATATCATGTTATCCTTAAGACCCCGTTTGAAGGTAGGCAGAACAGAATGTATATTTTACCTTTTTTTAAATGCAGTTTTACTGAGATATATTCACACACCATACCATCCATCTGAAGTATATTTCTATATATTTTTATTCTGGTTCTTGTCACATTTTATTGAAATTATTTGTTCACATCTCTTTCC
>PVKY010002204.1:0-26827 GCA_004027775.1 Bradypus variegatus | reverse complement strand
CATCCATCCATCCATTTATCTACCACTTTTCTAAATATTTGAGAGTAGTTTGCATACATCATGCTCTTTGAACACTTAAAAATACTTCCACTTACATTTCCTGTTAAGTGACATTCACTTAACTGCCTTAACATTAACATTGATATAAAACATTCAATCTATATTCAATTTTTTCATTTGTCCCAATAATGTCCCTTTTTCTGTGGCTTCTTAAAGCCTGGCAGTGAAGGGCTGTCCTCCAGCTTCTCCTTCCTGAAGCTCCCAGCCACCCAAAAGGTGAGAGTGCTCACTTGGTGGGGAGGGGGGGGTGTCTCAGAGTTAGAGGGCTAGAGAAGGGTGGTGCTTCCATCACTGCGAGTCAGGTCAGGGGGCGGTTCTCCATGGCCATGTCGTCAAAGGGGCACTGAGGACCCTTGGGTATGTCCGGCTCCCCAGGGCCTCCCTGCTGGTCCTTCCTGACTACCTCTCCTGCACTTCCAGCCCCACAGTATCAGGAACCCACACCTTACCTTGGAGGAGGTGAAGACCCTAAGAAGAACAAGGTCTTCCTGGGAGAACGAAGCATGAATGGTGAGCATTCCCAGAGAGGAAGGGACCGAGAGCGTTCAAATGAGATTAGAGGTCCAAAGCGGGGAGTGGGGCAACTATGGTGGCCCGTTCAAGGTCCCTGAGAGACGCTGCAGGCTATGAGTCCTCACTTCCATCCTGGGGACAGGGGTTCCGGAAATGTCCTTATTCATTCCACACCCACCAGCCCATTCCAGCTCACCACAGCTGAGGGGACGTGCCGAGGAGCCCCCAGCCCAGCTGTTTGGCCATCATGGGCCTCCTCCCCTCCTCCTCCACAGAAGGTTCCAGCACACGGCGACCTCAGGGATCGGCCAGCCCTGTACCAATACACAGTGAGTAAACTGAGGGTCAGAGAGGCTGTGGCCTTGGCCAAAGCCACATAGCCAGGCATTGGTGGACCCAGCGAGTGATCGCCTTTCTCTGTTTCTTGGCCTCAGGGAGAGCATGAGGGGAGAGGGTCATGGGGCTTGGTGGGGAGGAGCCCCTCAGACTGACACACCCCTCACTGCACCCACGTCCCAGGGCCATTTCCCTGCAGGCTTGCACCTGGTGCCATGATTCACCGATGAGGAGCTCATTCCACTTCCTTCTGCTCCCCTCCACGCCTCCAATGGAGGACGGTGTCCCAGGAGGCACCACATACCCCACCATCATCCGCCACCCACCTCGAGACGACTCCCTGGGCTACAAGTTTAACTGTCCAACTGGCTGCTCCACCCTGACGTCCCGCAGGCCCCTCAAAATTGGAGTGTGCAAACTTTCCCTAAGATATGGCCCCATTCCTCGCTCCGTGCCTTTTCCCCAGGAATCCCAGCTCTGGAGAGGTCTTTCTTTGGGGTCATCAGAGGGCAGAAGGGGCCAGGAGTGGGAGCTCAGGTGAAACGCACGATGGAGCCTGATAGGATGATCAAAATGATACTTGAGAAGATGCTGGAAATGAGGGAAAAAAGATACTTGAGAAGATGCTGGAAATGAGGGAAAAACTGGGATGGTTGGTATTGGGGTTTCCAAAGCTGAACACAGCCTGCTGCGCCACTGCTCTTATCCTTACAGAAAAGTTTGTGTCCAGGAAGACAACCGAAAGGAGCACTACCAACAAAAAATCCTTGTTTGGTTGGGTAGAGTTATAGATTGGATTTCCTTCCAGATTTTCGTTAATGGTTATTTTTTTTTTTCAGTAATCACTTGTTTGGAGGGTCAGCCTGTCACGTGAGCATGCACGAATGAGTTTTTGGAAACCGTCCTCTGTTTGGTCTCTCAAGCCCCAGACTCCAGGGTTGTTCCAGCCCCCGTGGTGTTGGTGGCTGTGAAAGCCACACCTCCAGCCTGCAAGCCCTAATGATTTTTCCTCCCTCCCTCTGCCCTGCTGGAGGGGAGGTGCTGTTGAAAGGCCGGGCACCCCGCCAGACCATCGTGCTCCGGAGAGAGCAGGGATACCGGCTGTGACATGCTTGGGAAGGGAGGCAGGGAGCAGCTCCCGCCTCCCCGGATTTGCGGGCCTCCAGCCACCGAGTACGGTAGGGTTGCAGAAGACAGCTTGCAACCAGGATTGGGCCCCGTCGTGAGCTCTTCCTCCACTTTGCTGCCCTGGACCCAGCCTTTGCCTTAGGAAGCCACAGGGTATGCAGTCAAGAGAGGTACTTGGAGCTCCAAGCAAGGAGCGGTGGGGCGAGGAGCCGGGCGTCCGGTGCTCTATGTGGGCTTCATGGCTGCACCTGCACCCTGCACACAATGGACTGCCCCCGCCCCAGCCCTGCTCATCCCCCTTCTGGGAACCTCTGACACTCACCCCAGCACTTACTCATCCTGCCTGCCCCAGGCAAGGCTGTGTCTCCTCTTGTCCTGCCCTTGCACGGGGCTGGGCACTGTGAGCCATCGCTGACTCTGGGCAGGCCAGCAGGAAACCATTCTCCAGACCCTGGGGCCTGGAGAGGAAGTGGGGGACACTCTTGAGGAGGTCTCTGTGTGCTGGCCGGCCCCGTCATGAGGTCTGTCCTTGCTGATGCTGCAGTCCCTGGCCGTGGCTGGCTAAGGCAGTCAAGCCCCCTACCCTAATGTGTCCTGAATTGGGGTCTCCCGAGATTGGGGCCTCTCTCCTTCAGGGCAAAGCTTCCATCCTGAGGCCCCCGAGTGTGGGGCTGTTTTCCAAGCATGTGACATGGATGTGCCTGGGAACTTGACTTCCTGCTGCTTTGAGACGCCCACCCCCAAATGAGCTGGTCCTGAGAAGTCCTCCTCCGAGGTTTTGCTTCCTCTTACCTATCCACCTGGTGGGGTCCCCACGTCTGCACTTGCACTCTCCTGTGAGGGACTTGCCCCAAGTGCACCTCCATCTGCCTGGAAGACCCCTCTTTGGAGCTGGAGGTCCCCGGCCCTGGAAAGGCCCCATTCTGGGACGGCCACCACCGCTTCCCTGCCCCCAGGCCTCGCCATCCCCCTCTACACCTGCCCAGAACCCTACCTGCACCTCCTCTTCCCGAGCCAGGGCTGCGCAGGGATTACTGACACATACTTTGAGCAAGTCCCAGCAGGTGGGCAGAGGCTCTCGTGCCCGCGGCCACGCATTTGCCCGCTCCCGACAGCGGTGGCGGCACGTTTTGCTCGGGAAGGAATGTGGAAGCCCGACACCTCCAGCCAGCTCACCTGGGCAGGCAGGAGGGACACTGAAGCACAGTGTGCATCCTTGAACAGCCAGCCTCAGGGGTCAGAGGAACTCAGGGAGGCGGGGGTGGGGAGGGGACGCGCTCGTGAAAACATGACATCTGTGTCTGCATGGCTCCCCAAGTTCCAGCCACAGAGTACAGTTCTTGATTCTCTTAGGAAAGTTTGCATTCATATGTGCCCGTTTAGGAACTTTTACGGAGCAGCTATGGGAGGTGGGGAGGATGAAGAGAAGCAATGAGAAGGGAGAAAGGAGAACGGCAGAGCTTCCCTCACTGAACTTCATGGCCCCCAAGTGACGCAGGCCCCATATATGTCCCTGCTTTGCAAAGGAGGGCAACAGGCGAAAGCCATCAAGGACTGGATCCCACCACCAGGAGGTCACACAGCTGGGTGGGAGCCCAATTCTCTCCATCCTGAGCACTGGATCCACCCCCTGCCTGCAATACTGGTCAGTGGAGAAGAGAAGAGGGCAGCACAAGGGGTAAGTCCAAGAAAAGTGCACTTGGGTGTGGACAGAGCAGGTCCAGCTTGACAAGGGCACTCTGGGAGGTGAGAAACAGCACAAAGCTGTACCTCCGGATGAAGTGATGGTGCTCCTGTGGCAAAGGTACCTGCGGCTGAGGGTACGTTGTCACCCACCTTGTGATACAGGGGTCTGCGCCTTCTTCCTGCTTTCCTTTAGCCCTCAGTTCAGGACCATCTGTTAATATGGCACAATTCTGATGACTCATGGATAAACTGAGTCAGTGATAACTGCACCTTAGTGGGGTGTGCTAAGACTTGACAAGGGGACTCTTAGCTGCGGCAGGTGGCCTTGGGGAAGGAGTGGGAAAGGACATTCTCCTTTATAAAACATAGATTCTCAGGGCTGGCAGAGCCCTTAGGCAAGGAGCATCTGTCTGGGCAGGGACGTCAGATGGACCTCCCGTCGGGGAAGAGAAGTCACATAGACCATCTATCTGGTCAGGGGCATCAGATGGACCTCCCGTCTGGTATAGGAACATCAGATGGAACTCCCATCTGGACAGGGACGTCAGATGAACCTCTTGTCATGGGCAGGGATGTCAGATGGACCTCCCATCTGGGAAGAGACGTCAGACGGACCTCCCATCTGGGTGGGGATGTCAGATAAACCATCTGTCTGGGTAGGGACATCAGATGGACCTCCTGTCTGGGAAGAGACATCAGATGGACCTCCCATCTGGGAAGAGACATCAGACGGACCTCCCATCTGGGTGGGGATATCAGATAAACCATCTGTCTGGGTAGGGACATCAGATGGACCTCCTGTCTGGGAAGAGACATCAGACGGATCTCCCATCTGGGTGGGGATGTCAGATAAACCATCTGTCTGGGTAGGGATGTCAGATGGACCTCCCGTCTGGGAAGAGACATCAGATGGACTTCCTGTCAGGAAAGAGACATCAGACAGACCTCCCATCTGGGAAGAGACATCAGATGGACCTCCCAACTGGGAAGAGACATCAGATAGACCATCTGTCTGGGCAGGGGCATCAGATGGACCTCCCGTCTGCTGTAGGAACATCAGATGGACCTCCTATCTGGACAGGGACGTCAGATGGTCCTCTCGTCTTGGGCAGGGACGTCAGACAGACCTCCCGTCTGGTGTAGGAATGTCAGACGGGCCTCCTGTCTGGGGCAGGGACGTCAGATGGACCTCCCGTCTGGGCAGGGACGTCAGACGGACCTCCCTTCTGGGAAGGGATGTCAGACGGACCTCCCATCTGGGCAGAGGCATCAGATGGACCTCTCATCTGGGCAAGAAAGTCAGATGGACCTCCTGTCTAGATCAGGGGCATTAGCTGGACCTCCTATCTGGGGCAGGAGCATTGGATGGACCTCCTGTCTAGGATACTCTTTTGTCCACAGCCCTGATGGTGCTCAATCAACCTCTGTTTCTTTGCCTTCCAGGACAGGCAGCTCACCATGTTCCAAGTGTCATTATTGGCAACTTCTCTCATTTTCAGGAAGCTTTCACTACACTGAGCCACAATCTGTTTCCTTGTCACCTACAGCCTTTGATCATTGTCCTGCCCTAGGGAGTCACATGGAAGAACTCTAATCTCCTCCCTGACTGTCTTTCGGATCCGTGGGATGCAATTATGTGTTCTCCTGCAACTTCTCAACAGTGGACAGCCCCAGTCTTTCAACTACTCTGAAAAGGGGCAAAAGCAAAGTCTTGCACTTGGTTCAAAAATCTGGATGACACATGTGGATAGGGAAGAATGTCTGGGACGGTAGTTTGCATGGAAAGGCCTCACTGACTTGAGGACAATGCAGGCTGTCCAAGATGGTGGGCTTTAGTCTTGCACAGCAGGTGGGGAAAGTGCGTCCCAAACTAGTCAGGAAAGGACTTGTAAAAAAAGTTTCCAACTCACAGTGAAAAAGTTATAGCATGGTGAAACAGGTTTAATGTTTCTAAGCACTTATTGTCTGTTCTTTCTTCGTGGGCAGGTAACTGACAGTACCTGGGCTGGCTCTGGTTGGTGGCTACACTTTGAGTGGCACCAAAGAAATTACACAGACAAAAGAGATAAAGTACAGACTGCTCTGCAGGAATGTCACCTATACAGAGAGAACTTGCTACAGCTTGGTCTCTGTCCACAAAGATCCCACAGGGGACTCACAGCTATTGGAGGGGACATGCCCTGCCTGTTGTCACCAGTGTGGTTCAGACAAAAGCTGGTGATTTAATACAATGGACTTATTCTGCAAGAAGAGGTTATCTGAGGCAATTCTTATAACTCCTCTTTACCCTAAGACTGAATTCATTTATCTATTGTTTCTTTACCCTGTTCTTCAAGGTTTATGTGGATCACATATGGCAAGCCATTCTTTTAAAAAATGGCAACAAATCAAGTGAAATGAGGGGCAGCCAGCCTCAGAGAATCCACTACACCTGATCACCAAAATAATTCTGAGTTTTAAAGCAGCCAGACACGAGAGATGAGATTCTCTCCACTGGCTTCGAGGTTGGGAAGAATTTCCCACAGTGGGCTCCCAAAAGGACTGTTCTGATGGTTACCAGTCCTTGAGGTATCTGACCACATCCATTGTACATTTGGCTATTTCTGATGTTGATCAGAGATGAATATATTCTAATTCATATGCCCATTTCCAGTATTTCTGATATTGCCCCTTGCAATATGCAAAATAGGCACCATATTGCCCTTGCAACATGCAAAGTACAGTGATTTCGGGTTCCGTGAAGGTAACTCTCCCAGCGCCCCTGATGTTTTACAATTCCAAGAGTCGACCTAGTGTCTCAATTTCTCTGGTTTTGTAAGTCGGCCACAGCCTCAGCAGCCTTGGGGAGGGAAACAGGAAGAGGGCAAAGGGCAAGGAAGGGGAGGAAGTAAAGGCAGGGAAGCTGGGAGGGCAGAGATGACAAGGATCCCACCCCCTCGATGGCCCCTCAACTCTAGGATAGGGCTGCCCCAGAAAGGAGCACAATGAGGGGAGGAGGCTCTAGACTTCCTGCTGTGGCAGGCTGGAAGCACCAAGGCCACTTGTCTGAGATATCTCAGGCGGCTTGGTCATGCCCCACCCCCCCACCATGGGTCTGCTCTACTCTGCAGCTCCCCTGCCCACCTTGCACATTGCCCTCCCTGTGACCTTCTGCCACTCCTGAGACCTCCCCACCTCTACCCGCATCAAGCTCCCCTGGTTCCTGCCCAGCCTGCCAAGGGCCAGGGCAAGTGCAGTCGGTTGCTCTCCTTTACCTGCCCCACCCTGCACCTGGACGATGCAGCTCCACAAACCCGGAGCCCACAGCCTAGACGACCTGTTTCCAAAGCGGTGGTAGTGTACTCTGAGCAGAGATGGCCTGAGGTCCGGCCGGAGGGCTGCTCTGCCGGCGGGAAGGAATTTTCTAGGCAGGGAAGAGTGGACAGGAGCAACGGCGTGTGTGCACGAGAAAGTACGTGTGTGCACGAGAAAGTGCGTGTGTACTAACGCATAGAGGGGGTGGCCAAAGAGGAGACTGGAAAGACCCTGAGGCCCCCAAGACTTTGCAAAGCAATCTGCAGCTGGTCTTGTAGAGATCGGGGACCAGTGAAGGTTTCACCGGCAGTGAGGTGGAATTACAGGGGTTCCCAGGGAGTTGGTAAGAGGTGAGGGGACAGAGAGCAGGGAAGAGAGCTCTCTGCTCCAGAAGGCAGCGGCAGCGAGCTGCAAATCAGGCACGATGGAGATCCTGTGGCTGTTGGACTGGAGGGAAGGGCTCTGGCGCAAGGGTGCACTGAGTCCCGGGAGTGCGCAAGGCGAAGGGAGGGAGGGAAGTCAGTGGTCTGAGAGGTTAGCAAGGCAGGCTCCGAGCTGGGTTGCGCGTTGGCAACGCGGTGCGGAAGGAGACAAGCGCCGATAAGCAGATGCGAAGAGTAAAAGTGAAATGTGCTCCAAAGCACACAAGCGGCTCCCGTGCCATGTTGAGTTTTGTTCTCTCCTTGTTCCATGTGACAAGGAGGACTGGAACCTCCTCTGAACCTGCGTGCCTACCTGGTGATTTTAATTCACAAAAAATTCCGCTCGGATAAGGGGCACAGGGCGCGTCTGTGCTTTGCGTCTGGCACAGCGGGAGCCCAGAAAACGCACTCCTGGAGGTCTCTCCAGCTCTAAGCCGTTCCGATCGTAGGACGGAGCTGGTCTGGGGCATCCCTGGGAGGGCCCGGCATCTTCGGGTAACAACCTTCCGAGCAGGTCCGGGGGATGGGCAGCGAGGGGCCGCTCGGATTCCCACACGGCGCTGCCGGCGACACCTCGCCTCTCTCCCTCCACCCTCCCACCAAGAGCCACACCAACTTCAAAAGCCTAATTGCCCCTGATTTGGGCTGTTTCCCGGTTTTGTTTCTCCAGGTGAGGAAGTCCTGGTCGGTTTCACTTTCATATGCCATCGGCCACAATAATGGCCCGGCTGCAAGCGGCGGCTGCGGTGGAATAGCATTTGGGAAGAAGCGACGGGGGCGTGTGCCTTTATTTCAGGGAGGGAGGGTGGAAACAAAAGAGCCAATTAGGACGGCGAGTGTGAAGGTGAGAAGTTATAAAGAAAAGCCGGGTCGGTCGGGGAAGCTCCAGCTGTCCGAAAATCTGGCTCTTGCTCCCCATACCCAAGCCCTCTGCCGGGGTTGGGGGAGTCTCCGTCTGGCGGCAGGAGAGAGGATAGGGGAGACCTTTAGGAAAGCGCTCTCAGGTAGAGGGGCAGGCTAACATAGAAACCACATCCCCCACCCCCACTATTAAATTTTATAACGTTACAGGCCATCTGCCTTGTCAGTGTTTATTCTCTCTAGCTCTTTATCACTGCTTGCCGTTTCTTTCTTCTCTCCGTGGAGGCCACTGTCAGGTCTCCTCTCTATTCTGCGTGTTTGGGGAGAGCACGTTCATCCCCTGTCCAGCGTGCCTGGGGGAGACAGGGGGACCGAGGGGCTGAGTACTCCTGACCTCAGGGAGCCTCCCATGAGGTGGGGGAGAAGTGTCTGCCCCAGAAGCATATTCTCAGGGAACTGAGAATCGCCGAGTGAGAATCCTACCGAGAACAAAGGGGGTAGGGTGGGGTGAGGGGACAGGTGGTCCCTGCCATACCGACGGCTATCAGTGTTCGATGGGGTTCCAGACCAAAGGGCTGCTCTAAGTCTCTCTCTTTTGATGGGGTTGAGGTTGCTGAGAGGAGAGGGGGCTGAAAAAGAACAGAGGGGTCCCCTCTCCTCTGCTCCTCCCGCCTCACCTGGAGAGTGTCCCTTGGACCTGAAGGGCGTTCATTCCGACGGAACCGTATTATGGTCCGGGTGTAAAGGGTGGGATGGGGGCGTCAAGACCAGGGAGCCTCAGGGATGACGGCTCCCACCTGTCCCTGCCACCGGAACAAAGATCCCACGGAGCAGGGTAGCTAGGTGGCTGGTGACAGGGCCCCCCTTTTTATGGGAGGAGTGGGGGGCGAAAGGCGCTTCCTTTTGGTGGCGACGGGTCCTAATTAGCCGCCTGGGCCAGGGAGAGCGAGGCCGGCCCACCCCCGCCAGGCTCCCTGCGGCAAGGCGACAAACCCGGGCGCCGCTAGTGCCGCGCGGTGGCTGTGGGAGCGCGGGGCGCGCGGAGTGCGCGGGGCCGGGAGCTTACGGGGGTCTCCGAAGGGGTTCCCCGCGGCTTCTTCCAGGACAATCGACGAGCACCTGGGACCGCCCGACCTTCGGCCCAGCCGGCCCACCCCATCGGGGCTGCGGACAGACCATGCGCTCCCCCCATCCGGGCGCGTCAGTTCCTGAACCATCTCGACGAAGAGAGAAATTATTATCGGATTAAATGTACTCGGCTCGCTCAGACTCTCACCCACTTTCCCCTCGGCGTAATTATATAATTCCAGACAAGCCGACGGAGCGGGCTCCTGGAGGGAGCTTGCGTGTGTTTGCGGGGAGATTTCTTTCCAACGGCGGCCCGCCCGGCCCTTCGGCGCCCTTTTTCCCCCCGAGATTTTTCGTAAAATTATGGGCATCTTAGAGTGCCCCACTCCCGGAGCCGGCTTTGCCGAACTGGATGCCCTAGAAGGAGGGTAACCCTCCCCCCTCCCCCCATATGTGCAGTTGGGGGCTGGGACCCTATGAGACCCTTCCTGTGGCTTATCTATACTTGCTCTGCCAGACTTAGGAGAGTGTTCGATGTGGGGTATCGAGCCCCTCACTCAGCAGCCCTCAGCCATGATGCCATTCGTCTGTCTTACCTCTCCAGCAGCCCCCTCCTTGTCGTCGCGGTCCAGGCAGGGGGCTAGTAGAGAGGGCCCCTCGCAACACCCAGGGCCGGGCTCAGCAGTGAGTCCCCGGTAGAGGCGCCGAGGTGATAGCCGGAGCGCTCCCTCCCAACTCCCCGCCGGTCCCGGTTGTCTTTACGTAACTTCACTGCTCCGAGCTGTTCGGTCTTGTCTCACCGACTTTGTTTTAATGTGTATAATATGTGTGTGTGTGTGTGTGTGTGTGTGTGTAAGATATGGTCCTTAAAGAACGTCTCCAGCTACCAACCTCCTTTCCCCACCTCGCTGCCTTCTGCTCTCCCTCCCATCTATTTTTCCTGTCTCTTGGCCTCTGCGTCAGTGTCGCTGCTTTCCCCTAGCCCGCTGCTGACCCGCCGGACGCCGGGGCTGCTGAGACCTGCAGGTCCTTAACTAGCCCTCCAAGCCCAGAGAATCAAAGCCCCCGGAAGCTCCGCCACCCGTGTCCCAGTCGCGGCCCGAACAGGTCGAAAGTGGCCGCCAAGGAAACAACAAGCCCGCGGTCCGAGCGGAGCAGGAGAAGCAGATCGCGGGCTCCGGGCCACCGTGGGGGACCTGCGGGAGGGGACTGCGGTTCGGGGGCGAGTCAGGGACGGGACAAACGCGTGGAAGGCTCACTCACCACCAGATCGGGTAGCTGCCCAATGCCTGCTTCAGGCCGCAGAGAAATAAGAAGTATCCCAGCGGGGCCATCGCCGGGCGGGGAGCGCGGAGGACCAGGAGTCCGCCCCGGGAGCGCGGGCGCCCGGGCGGGCTGGGCCCTGGAAGCTGGCGCGGCGGCCGCGGGGTGCGCGGGCTGCGCGGGTATGCACGATGTGCGCGGGTGTGCGGGCTCCAAGGGCGGTGCTGCGCCAGGTGGGCCGGCGGCAGGGCGGCGGGCCGGGGCCCGGGGAGGCGCGGGGCGGCGGGGGCGTGGCAGCGCCGCGGGGGGCGCCCGCCGGGGCTGGAGCTGGGGCGGGGCGGGCCGGGGGCGGGCCAGGTCCTGAGAGCTGGCGCGGCGGCGGCACTGGCCCCTCCTGCGGGCGCGGGGTGCGCGGGGCGCACGGGCTCGGAAGGAGGCTTGCCGGGGCCCTGGGCAGCGAGGGGCGACGGGGGCGGGACAGCGGCGCGGGGTTTGGGTAGGGGCGTCCACCCTGGCCAGGGAGGGGCGGTGTTGTAGGCAGGCGGCTCCCAAGGGTGCCCGGGGCCCGCGTCGCATCGGGGATCCCTGGTGGCGCTCTGCGTTTCCAGCACCTTGCGCCCTCCGCTCGCAATGGGAGGCGCGGTCCCACCTCTCGCTCCCCCTGTGTTGCACCTCCCTGGCCTCTCTGCCCCTTGGCCTCGGGGACCCTTTGTCCGTTTGTCTGCTCGCGGCCGGACCCCCTCCGCTGGACCTGGGCTGCCCTGGCGGCTCGATGGATAAAAAGGGGGCCGGGCCAGGCGCGACTTGCTCCAAGTGCAGCACCTGAGTGGGCGTCCAGCCGCGAGTCTGCAGATCACGGTTGGGAACGAGTCGAGCTCTGGATCCCAGGTGTTGATCCCTTACAGGGAAGAGACTCCGAGTGGTGGCGGCGCGGCCTCCACGGAAGCCCTGGAGGCGACAAGGACGCTGCGCCTTTGCTCTGTGATCACCGACCGTCCGCAGACTCTGTCCACCGGGGTTTGGCAGTCAGGGTTGACTGGCTGGTTACAGCCGTAGCCTCTTCAGCCAAAAGGGATTTCTGACAATTTTAGTGAGCGGGATGATTTCGCTAATGCGGAAAGGGAACCCAGTGAGGGGAAGTGATTTATCCAAAGTGACACGTGGTGGAGAGCCACTTCTCCAGCTTGTGGTCCAGTGCTCCTTCCTTCCACCGCCGTGCCTTCTATCTGCATATTCAGTTGCAGCCCCGGATGGTGGGGAGGTTCTTTATTTGAGGAGGAACAGATCCACCTTAGGAAGTGTCCTTCAGCATTGCCCCCTGGCTGCCTGATGACAAAAACAGGTCCCCAGAGGCTTTCCCACCCCGAACTGGGGATTCCCATGGTCCTTTTAGAGTTGGGATGAAAGGCTCAGAGAAGCCTTGCAGAGCCCAACTGGGTCTGGGAATCAGAATTTTAGACCCTTCTATGGGGTCTCTTTTGGCTACAGACTCTTCCCCTCCTCCAGAGTCCTGGGAGCTTGGCCTCACAGTGTGGCTTGCAGACTGGGGGCAGCAGGGAGAAGCCCTGGGCAGGCCATGCAGTCGCCCTGTGTGTTTCCTCAGGGCAGGGAGGGGTGGTGTGGCAGTGCCTGGCTTGGCCCAGCCCTCCAAATTGAGCAGAAGCAAGATGCAGGCTGCAAGTTCACAGCATGCTGTGTGCCTCCCCCTGCCCACTGCCTTGGTTTCCCCATCTGCAAAGGGAGCCCATGGGGTTGGGCATGTCTCAGAGAGCTGTTCTTGTTTAAGAGAAGTCTCCTTCCCTCTTGCACAGCCCTTGGGATCCAGTTAAGTCCATGCATGCCCTGTTCCCTCTACCCCCTTCTTTGAGTCACTGCATGCCCCCCTTCAGAGGGAAGGGGGGCAGAATTCTGGAATGAAGTGGGGTGGGGTGGGAGGGTGGCTGGCTCATCCTCCTCTTCTGGACTTTCCCTCTCTCTCAGTGAAAATCCCACCCAATTATAGCATTACTGGGGGAACCTGGACTTGTGGGAGTGGGGTGGGGGCCAAGCCTGAGGCAGGTGGGCAGGCGGACTCCCGCCTCCTTCCTCCCAGCTGTGGAGCCTGAAGATTAGAGCCTGTGAGGCAGGAGGTGCAGCAGAGGGAGGCTGACTCTGCACACACAAAGTGTGTGTGGGGGTAGCTGAACCCGCCAAGAGGACAGCCCTCCACCCTGCGCCAGGAGCCTCTGCAACGAAGACAGAGAACTGAGCAGGTGTGCATGGTCTTCCTCATTCTTTCCCTCCCTCCTCTTGCCTGCTCCCTGCTTCTGGCTTCTCTCTGCCTCTCTGCATCATCAGACCTCCTGCCCTCCACCTGCGATAAAACGGTGGTGTGGGAAGGCGAGACACCCTTGGAGCTGGCCAGTCCTGCCTCGTTGTGCAGAAGGTGAAAGAAGGGGAGGCAGAGGGACCTAAAGGCCTGGACTCTGCAGCCTCCACCAGAGTTCTTTGACAGCCAGCTCCCCAGGTGAGGCTCCCTTTTCTGCAGAGTCCACCCAAGAGCTGGGTGGCAGCCTGTCTTCAGAATGGCAGAGGAAAGAAGAGAGAGAATGCTGGAGGGTGGGAGGGGCTGCCACATGCCAGACCCCTGCAAAGTAGTGTTTGTCTCCTGGCAGGCTTCTGGAAAGCCTCAGCCACTGAGCAGCTGAGTGTGGGGGTGGCAGAGGGCAGAGTGGCATGCAGAGGGGCAAGGCAGAAGGAGGGCCTGGAATGGTATCTCTCCCTCAGAAAAAAGGGGGGCAGCCAAGCCAGGAGCTCAGGTAGGAACAAATACCAAGTTCTGCTGGGGACCCTATTTTGGATATTGTCTAGGTCTCCCGAAACCTTATTTCACAGGGAAACGGTGGCTGCCCCATCCTGCCTGAGCCAAGTTTGCAACAAGACCCAGAGGATGGGGGCCTGGAATTCAGGAAAGGGATGGTTCTGTCATACCTGAGTGAGAGAGTCCGCAACTTGACTTGAGAATAAAGTCCAAACTCCGTAGCTTGTCTTTGTTCTGTGCCTGTGCTCATTGTGGCTCCAGTCCCCACTGGGTCGGCTGGTACCCCTCTCAAGACTGCAGGACAGGGGCCCTTGCGGCAGTGCCCCCTGCTGCTCTTTAGCTGCAACAATGAGCATGTCCCAGATGGACCTGTTGCTGGGCTTCTCAACTGGGAAGGCAGGTGTGCCACTTTGGATATGTTATGTCCCCAAAAGCCATATTCTTTAATGCAGTCTTGTGGGAATAGATGTATTAGTGTTGATTATGTTGGAGTCTTTTGATTGAGTGTTTCCATGGAGATGTGACTCAATCAGCTGTGGACAAAAGATTTGATTAAACTATTTCCATAGAGATATGGACCACGCCCACAGGGTGGGTGTTGGTTTAATCACTGGGGTCCTATAAAAGAGCTCACAAACAGAAGGAGCTCAGAGCAGCTGAGAGGGACATTTTGGAGAGAAGCTAAGAGCTGGCACTGATGCTGACACTTGGAGATGCTTGGAGACGTTTGGAGATGCCAGCCCCGAGTTTGCTCCGGAGAAGCCAAGAGAGGACCCCAGCGCTTAGATGCACAGGAGCTGAAGAAGCTAAGAGAGACCCAGAGACATTTTGGAGAAAGTCATTTTGAAACACAACCCAGGAGCAAAGGACCAGCAGACACCAGCCACATGCCTTCCCGGCTGAAAGAGGTGTTGTGAACACCATTGGCCCTTCTCCAGTGAAGGTATCCTCTTGCTGATGCCTAAGTTTGGACACTTTTATGGCCTCATAAATGTAAATTTGTAACTTAATAAATCCCCTTTTTAAAAGCCAATCCATTTTAGGTATTTTGCAAAATGGCAGCATTAGCAATCTGGAACAACAGGGTTGGGTGATCACCTGGTTCGGAGGTAGGGGCTGGCAGCTCTGATGAGCAGTTTGCTTTCTGAAGCAGTTGAGTCCCTGTCTCTGGCCGTGCTTTCAGGTATGATGTAAGGTTTGGTGGGGGTCATTCCTGTACTGGGTGGGTGGGGGGAAGGTACGGGAAGCCAGGATTTCAGACACCCACTGCTTAGTAGTTCATTTCCTTCTTTCCCTTCTTTTCAGTGAAAAATGAAATTGGGGGGGCCACGAAAGGGGTCTTGGCAGCAAGAGAGCTTTGAGATGCAGGCAGCTCCATGAGTGAGGGTCCCAGAGCTGGATCAGCTGGCAGCCAGCAGGTGGGGGCTCAGGACTGGGTCTCAGCACGGAAGAGACAGCCTCCCTCCCCAGTTGAATTAAGTTCCTTCCAGAAGCTTCCTCTGCCTGTTCACCATTCCCTGGCCAACTGCTGTGGGGGTTTTGATGCCACTCAGTTTATGGGGGGCTGGCGGTGGGGGCTTCCCTTGAGTGCCCCAGTCGTTTTTTCACAATATCTTAGATCCAAAGCAATATCCAACAGTTGTGTTTATTAAGTAGTAACAACTTAGAAGCCATTTGAAGAAACAATTCACCTAAGTTAAAATTTGGGAAAGTATTTTCATTTCATTCTCAGATAATTGCAGTTGCTTGCCCTGCCGGATCTGGCAGACATCTGAAATCTGGGAGTCAGCCCAGGCAGACACTCTCATTTTCTCCTGTGATTTCCTCGTGGTGCTTGCTTTTTAGCATGGCAACAGCCCCAAACCCAGCTTCACAAAGGTAGGATACCTCATAAGGAATGCAGTGTGGTCCAACGTGGGAGCTTAGCTACCTCAAGCCAGGAGGTGACCACAGGTTGGGGGCAGTGCAGGGTTACTCTTGAGCATTTAAAATAGCTTGCGGCACCCCAGGGCACCTTGGTCCACAGTTTGGAAACTGCAGCTCTAATGAGAGCAGCTAGGTGGGTCTGAGAGATGTGAGTCAGCAGAACTCACCCAAGGAAAATGTGCCCAGCCACATGCTCCCCCGCCAAACACAACTTAGGATGATGTACCCTCCCAGGCAGATGCTTGTCTGCTTCTCGCACATCTGTTGGCACTTGTTTGTCTGGTTTTTTTTTTTCCCCATGCATTTTTATCATATATCCAACAAGCCCTCCTGTGCAGTGTAAGTTGCTCCTTTGTGTCTCTCTTCGTCTCTTGTCTGTTCCTTCTCCATCATTGCTGACTCCACAGCACAACCCTGGATGGCCTCCTCCCTCTAGTCCACTCCTCTCATCCCTATTTCCTGGTCTCAACCCATATAAAGTCCCTGTCCATAAGCCCTCGTCCCAGGCTCAGCTCTGGAAAGAGAATCTGACGGCATCCCTGGGGTTTAAGGGCTTCCTGTACCTGTCCCCTCATCTGCAAAATGAGAGTGTGCCAGTTTGGAAATATTGTGTCTCCCCAAAAGCCATATTCTTTAATGCAATCTTGTGGGGGCAGATTGATTAATCTTTATGATTAGGGTGTGACCTCTTGATTGAATGTTTCCATGGAGATTTGATCCCACCAATTCAGGGTAGGTCTTGATTAGTTTACTGGAGTCCTTTAAAGGGAGCTTTCACAGAGAGTAGAGGGGGAAAAAAAGAAAAGGAAAATGCCTCATGATATGCTAAGCCAACACCCAGATGGTTGCTGACACTTAGAGAAACTTGGAGTTGTTGACAGAAGGACGTTTGGAGATGCTAAGCTAAGAGATGAAGCCCAGAGTTTGCTCTAGAGAAACTAAAAGAAGACCCCCAGATGGTTAGATGCACAGGAACTCAAGAGGCTAAGAGAGACAAGCTCAGAGACATTTTGGAGAAAGCCATTTTCAAGCCAGGACCCAGGAGCAAAGGACCAGCAGATGCCAGCCCCGTGCCTTCCCAGCTGACAGAGCTGTTCCGGATGCCATCGGCCTTTCTTCAGTGGAGGTATCTTCTTGTTGATGCCTTACCTTGGACACTTTTATGGCCTTTGGACTGTAAGTTTGTGAACTAATAAACCCCCTTTATAAAAGCCAATCCTTTTCTGGTATTTTGCATAAAAGCAGCATTAGCAAACCGGAACAGAGGTCACTGCCTACTCCTCAGAGTTGAGGTAAAAAGAGCCATGAAGCTGTGTTGGCCACCGACCCGAGTGCACCCGGTACCCAGTATCTATGATTCCCCTGGGCAGCATTGCAGTCGAGAAGGAAGCTGCAGGAGGTTTAACACATGTGATTCCATAGCTGACAGAGGCCAGCCTCAGTGCAAGATCTGAGGTTCGAACTCAGGACTGCCTGCCTGCCAGAGGTCATCCTTTCCCCCAGGTGATGCAGCTTCTGTGATTTGTGTAGCTGTGGCTTCCCCCCTATGGCGCCGTCTTCCACATGCAGGCTTCTGTCTTCCTCTTTTTTCAGACCTCTATCTACTAGACCTCTGTTGCTTGCCCTCTGGCCCCTGTTCAGGCAGGTGCACACGGGTCACTGCTTGGCCCCACCCGGGGTGCATGTGTGTCGTCTTGACCCCCCACCTCCTCGACTCCTCCTGCCACCCCTGGACACATGTCTACACAGCCTCCAACTCACGTCAGCATGTCCTTGGTGAGGATCCACTCTGGCTATATGTTTGTCTGGTCCTTATTACTGGTCCATATCATTCTTTCTTAGTTTGTATTTATATTTCTGAAGTCTCTCCTCCTCTCCAACCTGGAGCCCTTGTCCAAATTTCACTTCCTCTTTGCTCTCCAGAAGGTTCTTGTGGTGAGGACAGGTGGCTGGGTTGGCCAATTTCGGCAGGGTCCTTTGAGTACTGGGACACAGCTACCATGAAGGACCAGCACTCAGCTAAGAGCTGTGTGGACATCAGCTCATTTGGACCTTGGTGGGGAAGCACATGGCCCCAAGGTTCCCGGTGAGGAAGCCGGGGATCAGTGAGGGGCAATGGATTCAGTAGGGGAGCCCCAGCCTCCCTGACTCCAAGACGGTCCCCCACAAAGCCATGTTCAAGCCCCAACCCGGTCCTCCAGGTGTGAACGCGTTTGTAAATCAGATCTCCGAACACACTATTCAGATGTGGCCAAACTAAACCAGGGTGGCTTAATCCAAATGACTGGAGTCCTTATAAGCAGAGGACATGGGAGGGCAGAGGTGGGAGCTGGGGAGGAGAAAGGAGTCAGACCACCAGGCGACAGGGGCTGGGATGCAGCTGCCAGCAGAATGTTGCGGACTCTGGAGAAGGCATGGCCTGCTTATAACTTGATTCTGGACATCTAGCCTTCTGGATTTCGGAATCTTAGGGTTATTTTAGGCTTATCAAGGTTTTGCAACCATGATAGAGTAGGATTCTTGGATAAAAGTCACAGAATTCTGGCGTTCTGGAATCGTGAGTTCTCATTTGCCATGGACCATGAGGATCTGTGGATTAGTTGTCCTGTCTCACAGCTTTCTTTGGGGCCTGGAATCCTGGCTCTCAGGTCTTGGCTGACACCTGTCAAACGAGGGCTGCCCATTGAGACAGAAGTGTTTGATTCATGCATTAATTCACACACTCATCATTCCGAAGTGTTTCGTTTCATGGTGACAGCAGGCGCGTTTGGCCATTTGTGTGTGGACGGCCGCTGGCCCGAGTTTGGCTTCGTGGCCAACACTGCCACCGTGTGGCGACGCTGCTGGGACAGCAGTGGGGCCGAAGTGCCACCGCGGGGGCCCTCCTGGGCCCTCCCAGGGAGGCTGGGGCCAGTGGTGGGTGCAGTCGGCAAAGTCTGGCCCTCCTGGAGTGTGTCTCTCGCAGCCCTCACCCCTTGTGGAGGGTCCATCTCCCAACAGCAGCACGGACTGTGCTGGGCACTTAAGGTGGCCTCGCTGACCCTCAGACCACTCCGAGATGGGGTGGGAGAGGTCAGGTGTGAGGGCTGCAGGGCTGTCCTTTAAACGTAGGTAGGTGTGTCATTCCATTATCCGCCATCGCTCCAGGCTCAGACCCTTTGACCTTCTCAGCTCTGGAGACTGTGGGTTCATTCCACACTCCTGGTCCACTTTCTTGTCTTCCACCATGTTGAACAGTCTACCTGGAAGCCCTTCAACCCCAGGGGCACAGTGGCCCCTCTTGAGAGCAGGACCTGGGACAAAGGCTTGCAGGCAGGGAGTTTACATGGGAAGGTGGTGGTGGGGGTTGGTACAGGAAGGCACTGTTGAGTTAGTGGGTTCCTGCTGGAACCTTCTGAGGAGCTCCTGAGGGGCCTTCCCAGAACTTCCTGCCCAGTGGACTTCAGGGGGAAGCATGTTTCCATTGGCTTCCATCTACATGGCCCAGGAAGCTCACAGTATAGCCTCTCCGCCACCCCTTGTGCAGAGAGCAGCTGAGGTGAGACATTCATTGTTCAGTTACATTTGTGCAAAGCAGTGGTTGAGGCGAGAGGTGGGGCTGAGAGTGTCCAGGGTTTTCCATCGGCCATTCGCTTTCATTACTCCTGCTCTTTGCTGCAATGAGACTTGATGTTTGTTCCTGTGAGGTCACCAGCCCTTTCTTGGGCCTCCTTTATTTCCTTCAATAATTTCAATGCAATTCCTTCTCCCTCACTCTAAACAGGGACCCCTACTCTCCTATTTCATTGAGGAAAACTAAGGCCATCATCTTCCCACTGTCACAACATGCAGACGAGTCTTTATTTCTCTAACCTCGGAGGATGAGATTTCCCAGTCAATCTAGAAGATGCAATAGAGCATTTCTTCTCATTCCCTCTAACCCCTCTGATGGCTTAGCAACAAGCCACTCCCTCTCCTAAATCTTCCACCTTTTGCTCTATGCTAGCTCCTGCCTCTTTGTCTAGGAGCTGCCTTAAAAGTTACACCTCTCCCAGACTAAACATGGTAGCTCTCTGGACCCGGCTTCCCTGTCTTGCTGCTGTTTTTTCTTGTCTAAGCAGCCTGAAGGAAGGCTCCTTCTCTCACTCTCTTCAAACCTTGGTTTTCATCCTTAACTCCCTGTACTTGAGCTTGAAACTATTCATCCACTTTCTCTTGAGGTTACAGATCCAGCAGATACTTTCATTGCCTCTCCAGTAGCTACTTTCAGCTCTTCCCTTCTTCTCTGCCTGAAGATGCCACATGTTCCATTTCCTGGACTTGGTTGGGGCATATTATCCAGTTCCAGACAGAGAGACAATGCACAGGGACTTCTGAGAAAGCTATTCCTTCCTGCTAAGAGAGGTGTGAGGGGAGAGTTTTAGTCCTCCTTTCTGCCTTTGAGCATGGTTGTGCTGAAACACATTTGGAGCTGTGGCTTCCACCTTGAGGGGAAGTTCAGAGTGAAGCTGAAAACCCAATTCCAAACTGATATTGCTGAGATGCCAAACCAATCGTAAGTCGCCAGCTTCCAGACTTGGTAGGTAAGAGAAACAAATGCTTATTGCTTAAGACATCCATGCTGGTTTGAAACTCTTATGGACCCCAGAAGCACCATGATCTTTTAACCCAATCTTGTTGGGTAGAACCTTTTGATTGAGTGTTTCCATGGAGATGTGACCCACCCAACTTGGGGTCAGACCTTTGATTAAATTATTTCCATGGAGGTGTGGGCCCCATCCTTTCAGGGTGGATCTTGATTAATTCACTGGACTACTTAAGGGAGCTCAAGAGCCGACAGAGATGCTGATGCTTGGAGATGCTTGGAAATGCAGACAGAAGGATATTTGGAGATGCTAAGAGATGAAGTCCAGAGTTTGTCCCAGAGAAGCTAAGAGAGGATCACCAAATGCTTAGAGAGAAAAGTCCTATGAGAACCAAGCAAAGATGCACAGGAGCTGAGAGACAGGAGTGAAGACGGAAGCCCAGAAACATTTTGGAGAAAGTAATTTTAAACACAACCCAGGAGCAAAGGACCAGCAGATGCCAGTCACATGCCTTCCCAGCTGACAGAGCTGTTCCAGATGCCACTGGCCTTTCTTCAGTGAAGGTATCCTCTTGTTGATGCCTTAGTTTGGAAACTTTTATGGCCTTAGAACTGTAAATTTGTAGCCAAATAAACCCCCTTTATAAAAGCCAATCCATTTCTAGTATTTTGCATAAAGACAGCATTAGCAAACCGGAACAACATCTTTAGTTAGGATGCAGCCCGAAGAATCCAGACTGTCCCACCTTTTATTTCCAATTTGCAAAATTCAGCAGCTGCCTTTCAGGTCTTTTCTAACAGCCCCCTTCATGGAATTTGACCCTCCAGGCCGTGTGCTCCCTCCCAAAGCCGCTTATTGGTTCCAGGGTCTCCTCTCCTCACTCATCTCTGACCACCCCCCCTCCACCCCCTGCCTTCTGCATTCTTCTTGAATGCTCTACTCCTTTTCTCCAAACAACTACTGAACCCCATCCTTCATGACTCAGACTGACTCCTCCAGGCATCTGGAGTCCACATGTCCAAACCTGGCCTCATATGCCCCCACACCTGGGTTCTCCACCTCCGACCACCCTTTGTCTCAGTTGGTGGCCCCAGGACCCATGTAGTCAATACCCTTGACGCCAAGGAGGCCTCCTGGATCCCCCGTGTCCCCTGCCCCTCATGTTCAGTCAGCTGGCACGTCCTACCCACTGCATTCCTGTGGGAGATCCCTGTCTCTGCTGCCTGCTTTGGCTTTACCCACCCTTCTCAGTTCCTAACCATGCCCCTGCACCCAGCTTTCCCCAATGCAAACCTGTCTATGGTGGACTGAATTCTGTACCCCCATTTAGACTTGTTCTTTCTTCTCCATTTTTTTAATTTATTCACACACCATACACTTATCCAAAATATACAATCAATTGATCACGTGACCATTATATAGTTGCTCATTCATCACCCCGATCTATATTGTTAACATTTTCCTTATACCAGAAAAAGTAATAAGAAGAATAAAAAAAATAGTGAAAAAGGAACACTCAAATTCCCCCCCCCTTCCATCCTATTTTCCCTTTACTTTTTGTCCCCATTTTTCTACTCATCCATCCATACACTGGATAAAGGGAGTGTGATCCACAGGGTTTTCACAGTCACTCTGTCACCCCTTGTAATCTATGTTGTTGTACAATTGTCTTCAAGAGTCAAGGCTACTGGGTTGGAGCTTGATAGTTTTAGATATTTACTTCTAGCTATTCCAATATATTACAAACTAAAAAGGGATATCTATATAGTGCATAAGAATGTCCACCAGAGTGACCTCTTGACTCCATTTGAAATCTCTCAGCCACTGAAGCTTTGTTTCATTTCACATCCCCCTTTTGGTCAAGAAGATGTTCTCCATCCCATGATGCCAGGTCCAGAGTCAACCCCAGGAGTCATATCCTACACTGCCAGGGGGATTCACTCCCCTGGGTGTCAGATCCCATGTAGTGGGGAGGGCAGTGATTTTACCTGCCAAGCTAGCTTAGCTAGAGAGAGAGGGCCACATCTGAGCAATGAAGAGGTACTCAGGGGGAGACTCAGGCACAATTATATACAAGTCTAGCCTCTCTTCTGCAGTAACAAGCTTCTTAGGGACAAGTCCCATGATAAAGGCTCAGCACATCAAACCGTATGACTGGCACTTTTGACAATTACCTTCAGTTGTTTTGTAGTGGTCCTTTGGTTTGGGTTTGTCTGAAGTTACTTCATGATTAGATTCAGGTTACGACTTCTGGCTGCAATATCACAGAGGCGATGTGGATCTTATCACGGCATCCTATCATGTGGCACATGGTTTGGATTTGTCCCATTATTGGGCTATTAACTTTGATCATGGGTTCATGTGTCTGTGACATTTCATCCACTCTAGGATATTTTGTGGGGAGGTACTTTGGAACTATGTAAACATTGTATTCCTCACCATACTTTCAATTTTATTACACACACACACACATGGGGGGGGGAGATTCATGTTGTCTTGCTTTATCTAATGGGTTATAATCTATAATTATTATTATTTATTTTGATGCTCAACTTGTCCCTGATCTGACCAGTAGGAGCCCCTTCAAAGTGGCTTCTGCTCCTTTTGACAGGTCCCCATTATTCTCTAAGCATCCCCTGGCTTTATGATACAACAAAATCAATTGTCTGAACTCATCTTGTAATTTCCCTGCCCCAGCCTTGGAACAATCCATTTCTCCAAGAAGCTCTGGTTCCCTTGAATGGTAGACAGTGGTACTTAGAAGCCAAGATCTGTGTGCCAGGTGTGCTCCTTGCTGTTTGGGGACTATTGTTCCCAAGTACTCTCAATGGTCTAAACTTAGGAATGTATGCATGTATTCCATATGCAAATAGCAATATATGTTGAGAATCATGAGTTCACAGTGACATACCCAATTGTAGCCCCAAAATGCAGGGTTTATTTCCATATTTGTAACTCCCTTCTCCAGCATTGAGAAACCTGGCTTCCACTAACCTTAATATATTTACGTATGTGAACATTTGCCCATCTGGAACCAGCCCCCCATCTCTGTCACTATCTACTCTCCTGCATAGATGCCCTCCTTACTCTGTGGTTCTCGATTTGTTGCCTCTCCACTCCAAATTCATCCTCTGTTGTCCACTCTGTAAAAATGAATCTGGGCCCGTTAAACATCTCTCCTTTGCCAACTGGTACCATATGCACTTTGTAGAAGGTGCTGGAGAGGCATTGCAGGAGGAAGGGGTTTTCCTACTGATTCCAGTGGCTTGAAATCCAGGTACTTCAAGAGAATGCTTTTTCCTCCACTTCACTACTGTTTGTGCTGGTGCTTGGGGCCTTCAGGTTGCAGGTTTAGCTGCATGCTTTCTCCAACTCTCAATGCAGTGGAGCTGGTAGTGCCAGGCAGAGCAGGTGTTCCAGCCCAGGCAACTGCTCCTGGCCCTCTCCTCTATCCCATGCATGCTGGGAACCTCCATGGTGGGAACCTCTCCTCTAGAGAGAGGGCTTCCCAGACTATGTCCCACACAGCCACCTGGAGCCACCCTGATCCAAACCATACACAGATGGGTGCTGGGTTCCTGCAGCCCCCAACTCCAACCTCCTCTGCATGCTCTACTCTCTCTGCATTCTGACTCCTCCTGCCAGATACAATACAGAATGCCTGGCTAAATTGGAATTTCAGGTAAACATCGTGCCAGTTTAGATGTATTATGCCTCCCAAAATGCCATCTTCTTTAATGCAATCTTGTGGAGGCAGAAGTATTTAGTCCTGATGAGGTTGGAACCTTTGGATGAGGTTGTTTCCATGGAGATGTGACCCACCCAACTGTGGGTAATACTTTTGATTAGATTATTTCCATGGAGCTGTGGCCCTGCCCATTCAACGTGGGTCTTGATTTAATCACTGGAGTCCCATAAAAGAGCTCACAAACAGAAGGAGCTGGGAGCAGCTGCAGCTAAAGAGAGACATTTTGGAGAACGCCACTTTGAAACACAACCTGGGAGCGAAAGAAGAAGACATCAGCCACATGCCTTCCCAAACACAGGTGTTCCAGACACCACTGGCCATCCTCCTGTGAAGGTACCCTATTGCTGATACCTCAGCTTGGACACTTTTATGGCCTTAACACTGTAACTCTGTAACCAAATAAACCCCCTTTATAAAAGGCAATCCATTTCTGGTATGTTGAGTAATGGCAGCATTAGCAAACTGGAACAAACATCAAATACATTTTTAGTTTGAGTATGCCCCAAATATTTCATGGCACATGAAAACTCCCACCACACACCCCACTCCCTCTGCATGTTCATCCACGGCCTCAGCTCACCTCTTCTCCAGAAGACTGACCCTGCTTGCCCAGTGTTCTAGTTTGCTAATACTGCCAGACTGCAAAGCACCAGAAATGGATTGGCTTTTATAAAGGGGGTTTATTTGGTTACATAGTTATAGTCTTAAGGCCATGAAGTGCCCAAGGTAAGTCATCAACAATCAGGTACCTTCACTGGAGGATGGCCAATGGCATCCAGGAAACCTCTGTTAGCTGGGAAGGCACGTGGCTGGCGTCTGCTCCAAGTTCCGGTTTCAAAATGGCTTTCTCCCAGGGCGTTCCTCCCTAGGCCGCAGTTCCTCAAAAATGTCACTCTTAGGTGCTCTTGGGGCATTTGTCATCCCTTAGCTTCTCTGGAGCAAAACTCTGCTTTCAAAGGCTGTCTCCAGAATGTCTCTGTAAGCTGCAATTCCTCTCTCAGCTCCTGTGTGTTCTTGAAAGTGTCCCTCTTGGCTGTAGCAAGCTCGCTCCTTCTGTCTGAGCTTATGTAGTGCTCCAGTGAACTAATCAAGGCCCAGGCTGAATGGGCGGGGCCACACCTCCATGGAAATTATCCAATGAATGATCTGCCCACAGTTGAGTGATCACATCTCCACGGGAACATCCAATCAAAAGTCTCCAAGTCATTAAGGAATTTCAAATCAAAACAATAACGAGACACCACTATATACTTATTAGAATGGCTAAAATCCAAAACACTGTCAACACCAAACACTGTTGCTGGCAAGGATATGGAGAAAGAGGAACTCCCAAACATTGCTGGTGAATAAGAATGCTACATTCACTTTGAAAGACAGCCTGGCAGTTTCTTACAAAGCTGAACATAGGGGTACCAAACAATCCAGCAGCTGTGCTCCTAGGTATTTATCCAAATGAGCTGAAAATTTATGTCCACACAAACCCTGCATGTGAATGTTTATGGTAGTTTTTATTAATAATGGCCCATGTTGGAAGAAACCAAGATGTCCTTCCGTAGGTGAATGAAAAAACAAACTGGTTCATCCATACAATGGAATATACTTTAGTGATAAAAAGAAATGGACAATCAAGTCACAAAAAGTCACGGGGGAACCTTAACTGCATGTTGATATGTAGAAGGAAACTAAGAAAAAGCTACATAAGGTACGATACCAACTATATGAAATTCTTGAAAAGGCAACACGATGGAGAAGGTCAGTGGGAATCAGAGGGGGCGGTGGGGAGGAATGAACAGGTGATGCATAGGGATTTTTAAGGCAGTACGACTATTCTGTACAATATGGTACTGGTGAATACATGACATCATACATGTGTCAAAACCCACAGAACTCTACAACACAAAGAGTGAACTTAATGTGAACTATATTAATATTTTAATCAATACTTTAATTAATAATGTATCAGTATTGGTTCATCAATTGTCACAGAAGTACCACATTAATGCAAGATATTACTAATTGGAGAAATTTGTCGAAAGGGGTTGATTGGAGGGAGGGGTTATATGGGAACTCCTATTTGTATTTCTTGCAAATTTTTGGTAAACTGAAAACTGATCTAAAAAAAAAGTCTGTCAAAAGAATTTGAAAAAAATCCAACATCCATTCATGGCAAAAACCTTCAGCAAACTAGGAATAGACAGAACTTCCTGTATTGATGAAGAGCATCTTAAAAAGCCTACAGCTAACATCACCCCTAATGGTGAAAGATGAATGCTTTCCCTCTAAGATCAGGAACAAGGCAACAATTCAACATAGTCCTGGATGTTATAGCCAGTGTAAAAAGGCATACAAAGGAAATAAAACGTGAATAAATTGGAAAGGAAGAAATAAAATGGTCCCCATTGGCAAATAATATGATTATCTAAGTAAGAAATTCCAAAGAGTCTTTAAAAAAATCCAAATTCCTAGAACTAATAAGTGACTTCAGCACGGTTGTAGGACACAAGATCAATACATAAAAATCAACCACTTTTCTAAATACTTTACAATGAGCACATGAAAACCAAAATTAGAAACATGATACCTTCTACGATCTCTCCAAAAAAAAATGAAATACTATTATCAAGTTAAAAAAACAGGTACAGGATCTGTATGCTGAAAATTACAAAATGATGGTGAAAGGAGTCAAAAAAACCTAAATTAATGTAGAGACAAATGTTGTCCATTGATTGGAAGAGTAACATAGAGGAGATGTCAATTCTCCATTAATTGATCTATTGGTTTAAAGTGATTCTTATCAAAATCCCAGCAAGGCTTTCGTAGACATAGACAAGATTGTTCTACAATTATATGGAAAGGCATAGATCTTAGACTAGCTGAAACAATTTTGAAAAAGGAGAATGCAATGGGAAGAATCACACTATCTAATGTTAAGTCTTACTGTATAGTTACAGTAATCAAATAGTGTGGTGTTGGTAGAGGGACAGACACACAGCTCAATGGGACAGAATAGAAAACCCAGAAACAGACCCACTCAAATACATCCATCTGATTTTTTTATAAATGCATGAAAGCAATTCAGTGGAGAAGGATAGTCTTTTTTAAATTAAATTCGGTTTTATTGAGATATATTCACATACCATACAATATCCATGGTGTA
>PVKY010002203.1:0-26830 GCA_004027775.1 Bradypus variegatus | reverse complement strand
TGCCCTAAACACCGTCCAAGCCCAAGCTCCCCACTTCAAACCCTGTCTCTGGAGATCACCCCCATCTCAGAGAGTCTCTGTCGCGGGAGCCCCCTCCCCTCCTCAGGCTGAGAACCCAGACTCTCAGCTCAACCTGAGAAGGACGTTCCCACAGAAGCAGACCTGGAGACCCCATTCTGGACAGGAAGTTTGTTTATCTGGGCACTTGCGAGGCTCTTTCCCAGGTCAGGCGAGGAGTGGGGGTGGGGAGAGGTTACCCCAGTCAGATGGTGTCCTGAGCCAAGTACCTGGGCTCAGTCTCAGATTTCCTCAGGGGCCTCCCTGCTCCCTCCGGACCAGGGCCAGTTTACTAGACTCTTCCTCCGGCTCCTCCTTGGATACTGCACAGTGTTCCACCAACTCCGGAGTTTCAGAATACTTGATTCAGACAGGTCCTGCCAGTCACAGTTGTTTGGGTGGAGGGACTGATTCCCGGAGCCTCCCACTCCACCATCTTCCCACAATCCTCTCCTCTCATTACATTTTATGCTTTTGTCTCTTAGATCCTTTGCAAAGTAGAAAGTGGAGTTGCAAATCAAAAAAGCAATAGTAAGTATTTTATATTTACTCATGTTATTGTCTTTATTGGACAACTTTATTTCTTCATATGTCTTTAGTCAATTTTCTAGTGTCCTTCCCTCTCAACCTGAGGTGACAAGGTCCCTCAGCTTTTGTTTATCTGAGAATGTCTTAACCTCTCCCTCATTTCTGAATTTTGCCAGACAAAGAGTTCTTGGTTGGTTCTTTTTTACTGTCAGCTCCTTAAATATGTCCTCCTACTGCCGTCTTTCTTCCACGGTTCCCGATGAGAAATCAGCACTTCATCTTGTCTGTGACATATTGCTTCTCTCTAGTGGCTTTCAGACTTCTCTCTTTATCTTTGGCATTTGTGTTTGGATTATAACATGTAGGTGCGGGTCTATTTGGGTCTATCCTGTATGGAATTTGTTGAGCATCTTGGGTGTGTATATTCATGTCTTTTTTTACACTTGGGCAGTTTTCAGCTTTATTTATTTAATATTGTCTGTGCTCATTTCTTTCTCTCTTCTCCTTCTGGGATTCCTGTTATGTATACATTGGAATGCTTGATTGCATCCCAAAGGTAGCTCAGGCTCTGTTCACTTTCCTTCATTCTTTCTTCATTCAGCCCCTCAGACTGGATGATTTCAACTGTCTTACCTTCAAATGCACTGATTCTTTCTCCTGCCAACTCCAATCTGCTGTTGAACCCTTTACAGAATTTTTAATTTCTGTAACTGGTCTTCAGCTCTGTTTGATTCCTTTTCAAATTTCCATCTCTCTATTGATGTTCTTTTTATATTCATTACTATTTTCCTGATTTCCTTCAGTTCTTTGTCCATATTTTCTTTTAGCTCTTTGAGCATATTTAGGACCATTTTTAAAAAGCCTTTGTCAGGTATCCTCACTGATGGCTTCTACTGCTCTAATTCTCTCCTTTGCCTGGGTCATCACTTCTTGTTTCTTTATAAGTTTTGTTGAAACCTGGACATTTTCATATTTTAACATACTATCACTGGAATTTAGACCTTGAAGTATCTGTTCCTTAAGCTTGTAAGCAGCCTGTGTTATGACAGTTTTCCTTGATTGGCAGGACCTAACGAAGAAACAAGAAGGAGGAAAAAAAAGAAAACTCCTTTCCCGGTCTTTGCAGATTGTGTTATGCCAGTGTGCTCCTTGCAAGTTTATCCATACGATGAGTTTAGAGAACAGCCTCAGGCCAAAGCATAGGGGCCTCCCTGAACCTTTCAGCCCTTGTCTCTTGGGCACGTACATGTGATACTATAAAATCAATGGCTTTCCATAGTTGCGCCTACCCTGTCTCGTGCTAAACAGAGAAATGAGTCTCTTTAGTGAGAAGGTGAGTTTTATTATAGGTGTACATGTAAGGAACTGGAGGAAATTTTTCCAAGACCATTGTGAAGGTGAGAAAGGGTACTTGGACTTTTATAGCTCAAGGAGACAAAGAAATGGCAAGGGTCTGGAGTAAAACAGAAAATAAAAAAGAAAGAAAAAAACTGATTAATAGTCACAGGACTTTTGAGTAATGGTCATTTGCTTCATTCCTGTTTGGTCAGCATGTCCTGTTATCTTGTGGATCCTCCTCTCTTTGCTGACTATCCAGACATCCCAGATCTTCAAGTCAGGAAGGTGCTGATTTATTAGTCCACATGGTGTTTCTGACACGGTCCCATCCTGCTTTAGGATGTTATCTCATTCCTGCAAGTAAAACTGAGAAAGGGTCTGCTTAACATAACTAGGAACAGAGAGTAAACTTTTGAGATTAGATCAACAGCAAGCTATTCCATCAAGAGCTTTGAATCAAAGCTGCTGGGGTAAAGAGACTATAATAAACAGTTTCTAGCTTTCAAAGGCTATACTAAGCATTTTCAAGATAAAGAATTATATTAAACATCTTTCCAACTTTCCAGCTATCACATATGGCCCTGGGAATTCCCCCACTGACAAGGATGCAAATGCCCCTCCTCTTAGGACACAGTTTTCTCATGGTCCCAGGCACTGCACCGTATGTCCCACAGCCAGCAGTCCCTTCCCCAGGCAGCCACTCAACTGCTCTGGTTCATATGCAGAGGGAAACAGATCAAGATTAAGAGCCTGTGTTTGCTGGGGTACACAATCCAACCCACCACTGCAATTATTGGTGCTGTGTCCTCCAAAGGGAGAACACATGGGTCTGAGAGCCACAGGATGCAAGCAGGACTGTCCCCACTCGCCTTCCCTCCTGGTAACCCACTTGGAACATTTGTGCTTCTCATCCCTGCAACTTTTAGATCTGTAAGTTTAGAGGGCCCAGGTCCCAGAGAGGAAATGACTTCACCAAGGGACACAGCGAGATCTCTGTTGAACTTTAACCTATGACTGCTGCCTGGTCTCTTTGAGCCCCTTCTGCAAGGCACCAGCAGGCACAGGGAGGGATGAGCACCTCACTGAGGAGTAACGGACTCTGTGCTCAGTCGGAAGCAGGGATGCTGTTGTGTGATGGCGGCTGCTAGAATCTGCTTGGCACCCAGGGGACCCAAGGGGCATCTCTTCAGGCTCCACCACCCAGTTTTAACTGTAATCAGGCAGTTAGACCAAGTCCTACTGCAAGTCTCCCTGCCTGGCTCTCACCCCACATGGGAGGATGCCCTCGTCACCCTGCTCAGACCCTGACATCCCAGGCCAGCAGCCTGTCCGTGGGGGAGCCTGCCCCACTCCTGCCCTCCTCCCCTGAACTAGTTTCCTAAGGCTGCCCAAACAAATCACCACAACCAGGATGTCTTAAAATAACAGAAATTTATCCTCTCACAGTTCTGGAGGCAGAAGTCCGAAATCAATGTGTCTACAGGGCTGTGTGCCACCCCCCTGCCCATGGCCCTAGAGGAGATTCCTTCCTGACTCTTCGGCTTCTGGGAGCTCCTCGCTTTCCTTGGTTTGTGGCTGCATCACTCCCACTCGGCCTGTTCTTCACGTGGCATCTCCTCTGGGCATCTTCTCCCCCCGTGTCTTGTAAGGACAGTCGTCATTGGATTTATGGCCTCTGAGTTTATCCAGATTTATCTCATCTCGAGAGACTTACCATAATTATAGCAGCAAGCTCCTTTTTCTAAATAAGACCACAATGTGGGAATAAGTCAAGACCAGCCAAATGACAACGGCTATTTATTCAGAGCTTGCTGGAGTAAGGGCATTGGCCCTCCTGACTTGTGTTTGGCAAAGACTCAAAGGCAAGGTAGAGGAGTGGGAAAGTTTATCATGGCAAGAGGGCAGGCTTGAGGCTGGAGGTGGGGTCTCTAGAACAGCAGCACCCTGGGTGATCCATTAGGGTAAGGGGAGCCCACTGGGATTTCCACAACTGGTCCTAAGCTGGAAGTGGGGGCAAAAATTAGGGAAGCTGTCAGTTATCAATCGAGTCCTGGCTCTTTGTGGTTGGTTGTCTCAGAGTTGGCTGTTTGACCTTTTGGATGTTTGCTGAGACAGTGGCCAGCTTCCTGGACTGTCCTTGCAGGCAGAAGGCCAGGCCTTCCTAGTCATCGTCCATCTGTACACACAAGTCTCTCCACAGTCACAGGCTCTGTGGGTGAGGCCCCGGACACCTCTCGAGGGCCACCATGCGAGCTGCTGCCCACTGCCCACCACACAGACGCCTTCCTCACCCACTCACCATGTGGGCTCCTGCCCTCCCCTCTGGGCCCCACACCCCTGCCCCACCAAAGCCTCTAGAACTTACAGCTCAGGGAGGGAAGAGGTGAGAGGGCCTTTTATTGCTCTTCTAAAATTATTGGGGCAAACATCCTTGCCTCTCCAGGCTAGCAATGAAAACACTTGTCCAAAATGAATTTAAAAAAAAAAAACAAGGAGTAACTAATTTTTAAAAAGTTTAATGGCCACATGTCAAACTTTGAATGAAGTTTAAGACACCAGCCTGACCTGCTCTCCCACCACATAAAGTAGCATATATGGCCTTTTGTCCTATAAGGTGATGGACGTTCACAGATGCTGCGGACTAGGACGGGGCCATCTTTGGGGGCCACCACTCAGCCCAAGACACTTGCTCCCCAGAACGTGGAGTCTCCCCGGATGGGAACAGCAAGCCCCGATGTCCTCTAGACCCCGTGGCTCTAGAGGACGACGGAGGGGCAAGGAAAGGAGAGGCTGAGGTGGGGGTGCTGAGGGGCAGAGGAGGGGCAGCTGAGGGGGACTCTCAGATTGAGGGGTGCCCGGGAAGGGGCACCAGAGAAGGAGTGTGTTGGTGCCGAGGGCAGGGCCGGCCGTCAGGATCGGTGACTTGGGGAGGGCAGGGGAGGGCGGGGAGGGGCGCGGCCCCAGACCGGGTTTGAGCCCCTTCTCCACCGACTGCTCCCGGGGAAGCCCCACTCTAAGCCCCACTTCACTCAACCCTCCCTAGGGCCCAGTGCGCTGAGGCTGATTATCAAACCCAGGCCAGGCAGAGGGGGTGGTGGGGAAGGGGGCAGGGTCGGGGAGAAGGGGGTACCTGCTGGTAAGAGCTACTACCACTCCTGTCTTTTTGGCTTGTCTCCTTGTGGTTTCCCAGTATCCCATGTTTGACCGGCGCTAGCTCAGAGCGAGCACTCAGCAGACATTTGTGGAATAAATGAGAAATGTAGCCCTGGGCAGAGGCCCCGTGTCAGCGCCAGCCTCCCAGCTCACCTTCCCTCCTGTCTCCATGTCAGGCCTGGGCCAAGAGCTTCCAGTGGGTTCTCTCTGGATCGTCACTCTGCCGTCATCATCCCTATTTACCGGTGGTCTCTATGGCTAAATCATGGAGCTGTAGAAACCAGGTCATCCAGTTCCCTGACTTCTGACCCCCAGAGACTCAGGTGTCCAGCCCCTGACCTCTGACCTGTGGGCACCAAAGTGCCAGCCCACATGACTGCCCAGCCCTCTGTCTTCTGATCTGGGGGGATCTAGGCCCCCAGACTCTGGCCATGAACCTAAATAACCCCAAACATCTGACACAGCCTAGCCAGAGGTATCTAATATTTTCTCAGGCTAAGGTGATGGCAGATTTGAGGGACCAGGCCCCCCCCCGCCCCCCCCACATGCTGCTCTTGAATGGTGAGCACCCTCCCCTCAGCACCCCCCTTGGTCTCGTTCTCCCCAGGAGCCACAGAGCGTCGGCACTTGTGAAGCACCACCCAGAAATCGTGCTCAATGTGGCTCCCAAGAGACCCCCAGACTCCGGCAGCCTCTGTCCAGGGTGCTGAGTCAGGGAGGCCGAGCCGTGCTCGTCTGCCCCTCTAGGACGTCCTTCCCCCTTCCTGGGTGCTGGGGTCTGACCTCAGCGCCCCCCACGGAGCTCCCAGCAGCTGCACACCTGGCTCAGCTGTCAGAGGAGGACGGGCTGGGGAAGGAGCCTTGGACCTCACCCCACGCTGTGCTCACCACTCCCGGGCCTGGGGGCTCCAAACGGACAAAAGGAGGAAGCTTGTTTTTCTTTTCTTTTTATAATTTACAGTTTTTTTAATCGAGGTAAAATTCACATAACATAAAAGTAATCATTTCAAAGCGGCATTATACACATTTAGTTTATTCCAAGTGTTGGGCAACCGTCACCTCTATCTGGTGCCAAAACATTTTCATCACCCACAAAGGAGACCCTGTACTCCCCATTCTCCCTTCCCCGCAGGCCCCGTCAGCAGCAATCTGCTTTCTGTCTTTAGGGGTCTCTCTACTCGGATATTTCATACAAATGGAATCTGTTGATACCCATCCTTCTGTTTCTGGCCTGGTTCCCCTAGCATAACATTTTTGAGGTTTGCTCATGTTGGGGCAGGTAGCAGGACTTCATTCCTTTTTATAGCTGAATAATATTCCATTGAGTGGATAGATTATATTTTGTTGATGGACACTGGGGCTGTGTTGAGGGTTGAAATGTATCCCCAAAAAGCTGTGCTGAAGTCCTGACCCCCGGTAATTCTGAATGCGATCTTATGTGGAAATGGGGTCTTTACAGATGTAATCAACTTAAAATGCAGTCATATGGGATTCGGGTGGGCCCTAAATCCAACAACTGGTGTCTTTGTAAGAAAAAGGAGATGGCGATTTGGACACGGAGACGCCAGGAAGAAGCCGGCCGAGATGACAGCGGAGGCGGAGACTGAAGGCAGGTAGCTACAAGCCAAGGGACATCCAGGGTGCCAGGGAAACGCACGTGTCATTGGCAACCTCACCCGTGGCTCCTGGGCCATCCCTGACACCTGCAGAAAAAGCCTCTAATCCAGGAACACATGTTGATTCCAAATCTGATGTGACATGTGACCTGCAAATCTCTCCTCTTCTTTGCATAAATTTGCATCTCATTCTTGCAAGGGCCTCAGATGGTCATCTCAAAGTCGGGGGGCCGTGGGGGTGGGACTGGGCAGGAGGCTCGTAGGTCTCCTCCCTCCTGCCTCCCCCGGGGCTCTCCGCCCTCCTCTTCCTCGCTGCTTCCCTCTTCCTCCTCCTCCTCCAGGAGGGCGGCCAGCTCCTCCCGCAGCGCCCCCATCTCCAGCCCCAGGCCACACAGCTGGCCCAGCAGCTGCACACCCAGGCGGCGGAGATTCCCCTGCGGGGGGAAGCGGGGTCAGGGGATCCCCGGCACAGGAGCCACCCTGGGCCGGATCTCGCTGTGTCTCTGCACCTCAGATCCGGATCTGCCCACCTGCTTCCCACAGTGTCCATCTGTCTTTGCTCCTCCGTGTCACTGCCCCTGTGGTCCCCGCCTCTCTCTGTCTCTGAGTCTCTCTGTTTCTCTTACAACTCCCCCTCTCGTTATCTGTCTCTGGCTCGCTGTCTCCATGTGCCTGGCTCTGTGTCTACTTCTGAGTCCCCATTCCTCTGTCCCCACCTTTCTCTTTCAGGCTCAGTCTTTGCAAGTCCCTGTTCCTGCTCAGAATCCCTGCTGCCCGCCCCTGCACCCCCTCCTCGGTCCCTCTGTCGGAGTCTCTCTCCCCATCCCTCACTCTTCAGGTCTTTCTCTGTCTCTGTCCATCTTTCTTTCTTTCCATCCCTGTCTCTCCCCTTCTGACTTTCCCTCTCTCTCACTGGCCCTCTCTATTCTCCTTCTCTCTCTCCATCTCTCATCCTCCAAACCCCTCACTCACCAACTCCTCCCGGATCCACAGCAGACACTCCCCGGCACCGCTGGTGTCTGTCCCCAGGAACGCAAGGGCCTGGCCAGGCCTCCCAGTTGGGGGGACGCCCCTCAGGGCCCGGGGCGGTGGGCCCAGCCCAGGGGGCAGCAGGCCGGCCTGCCCCAGCTGCCTCCACACCTCCATGGTCTCCGGGCCGTGGTTGCCGGGTGCAGGAAGTGGCTAGGCCCAGGCTGACCCGAGCCCCTGGGGAGCCGGCGGTGGCAGAGTAAAGGGCAGCTGGGTGGGGCCGAGGGGGCTGGCAGGGGCATCCCAAAGTCCATTCTCCGGGCAGGAACAGCCAGCCTCGTGTGCTCTTTTCCTTCTGAAGCTCAACCTCGAATCTGCTCACGAGGGTCCAACCACGGCCCTCTGCACCGAGGTCAAACTTCACCACCCTCCCCGCCTCTTCCCAGCCCCCGCCCCGTCCTGACCCATCATGGGGACTCGGCCTCACCCCGCAGGCCCTCTCCTGGGCCCTCCCACCTCTCCAGCACCTCCTCCCCTTCTGCCTCTGTCTCCGCCTGCCAGGGCTGCTGCGACAAGGAACCAGCCAGGGTGGCTCAAACAACAGGGATTTATTGTCCCACAGTTTGGGAGTCCAGACATGCAGAATGAGGGCATCGGCAGGACTGTGCGTTCTCTGAGGCCCGTGGAGACCTGAAGGTGGCTTGCTGGCAATCCTCTGCCCCTGTCATGTGGCCACCTCTCTCCCCATCTGTCCCCTGCCTTTCTTTCCAAATTGCCTCGCTTATAAAGGCCCTGGTTGGACTGGGTTAAGGCCCGCTCAATTCAGTTTGACCTCACCTTAATAGGATCTTCAAAGATCCTGTTCACAAAATGAGGTCACATCCACCGGACCAGGGGTGAGGATTGAACATGTCTTTGTAGGAGACAGGATTCAATCTTTAACAACCTCAGTTTATCCACAGCTCAGTCCTTGCCCATCTTCTCTGCTCCAGCCATCCCAGAGCTCCCGGTGTTCCTGAGAAGCCACGGATGGCACCAAGAGAATGGGCCTGCAGCCTGAGGGCCTGGGGATCCAGGGCCGAGCAGCCTCTTCTGTTGACCCCAGCCCGTCCTACGGACACAGGCACTGCTGCAGAAAAAGCTGCGGAGCCCTGGGAGCCTCCCTCTGCTAGAGTCCCTCTTTCAGGACCAGAGTTTTTAAATTCCTTCTATATGTCAGTGGCTCCAAGGCTCTCACTCCAGAGTGAGCTCCCTCCGAGCTCTAGACCCCGACTCAGTATTTCTACCTGCATATCTGGGAGGCCTCCGTCCATCTTAGTGTCCTAGGGCTGCTGTAATAAAGCGCAACTTCAACTCCTGTCATCCCATCTCCTTCTTCTGCCTTTGACTTTCTTACCTCCCTCTTACAAGGATGCTTGTGATTTCACTGGGCCCATCCCGTTAATCCGTGATAATCCCCCATCTCAACATCCTTAATTTAATCATGTTGGCAAAGACCCTTTTACCAAATAAGGTAACATATTTGCAGGTTCTGGGGGCTTAGGATGTGGACATCTTGGAAGGTGATTATTCAACTATCACCCCCTCCCATACCTGCTGCTTCCCCAGTTTCCCCATCTCCATCGGTGGTACCACTAGCCTTTTAGTTTCACAAGTTGTCAACCCAACCTTCACAACAGAGTGAGACTCTGAGCACTGCTTACCGCCTCCACCGCCCCAGCTCTGGCCGTGTGCTCCTTCACTGTTCGCCTGGACTGCTGCGAGAGCTCCTCACTGTCATCTGCTTCCACCCCCTAGGTCCGCCCCGTGCTGTCTCCACCTGGCCGCAAGTGCTCTTTACCAAGATGCTGACCCTCCGCTGCTTTCCACTGCGAGTGGAATAAAACCCTGCGAGGTCTTGCATGGTCAGTCCCGTCCACCTGTTCGACCTAATCCAACTCCCTCTGTCTGCACCTGCCATACCTGTCCCCTTTCCGTTATCTGAGCATCCACAGCTGCTTCCCACCTCAGGTTCTTTGCACTTGATGTTGCCTCTGCCCAGACCCCCCTTCCCCCAGGTCTTTGAATGGATGTTTCCTTCTTATCAAACACAACCACTTAAACACAGGCCCCTCCTGAAGGCTGCATGCCCTGGTCACTCCTTATTATATTGCCTGTCTGTATTTCCTTCTTACCAAATACTATACAAAACGATCATGTTAAATTTTTGTTCTCATCTATCCAGAACAGTGTCTGCACATGGTAGCTGCTCCCTAAATATTTGTGGAGTGAATGAATAACTCTATCCACAAGACCTCACACAGACCCTTCAAGCTGAGATCTAGCCTTGAATTCCAAAAGGAAGTCTAACACTTCACAGTAGTCTTGAGACTCAAGTCTAACCTCACCACTTACTCAACTTTTCCCTTCCCGGACCCTGAATGAAGAAATGACAAGTCAGTTTTCCAACCACATCCTTTCCTATTGCAAGGAGGGAGTGGGTGAGAGCTAGAGGAGTAAGAGAGCTCAGGGGGCTGTGGCTGCAGAGGGAGGGAATGAGCTTCAGTACAGGAAGGTGTGCCCACATCTCCCAGAGACAGAGGCTGCAGCTCCGTTTTCAGGACTGTGGAGGTGGTGCTCGGGGAAAGCAACCAGGCAGGCTTTTTTTTTTTTCTTTCACCACCACAATCTATTTCTGAACATTTTCCTTACATCAGAATAATAAAAAATAAAAGTAAAAAAGAACACCCAAATCATCCCCCCCATCTCACCCTGTTTTTCATTTCGTTTTTGTCCCCATTTTTCTACTCATCCATCCATACACTGGATAAAGGGAGTGTGATCCACAAGGTTTTCACAATCACAGTCACCCCTTGTAAGCTACATTGTTATACAATCGTCTTCAAGAACCCAGGCTATTGGATTGGCATTTGATAGTTTCAGGTATTTACTTCTAGCTATTCCAATACATTAAAACCTAAGAGGTATTTGTCAGACCTCCCAAAAAACATATAGAAGGAATGTCTGATCCCTGCTGCTTATCTCACAGAAAATAGGTGCCCCATAAACTAAAGAATGAAGGCTGTTCAAGGCTGTTCCAGCCACAGTGGCGCCTCACAGGCGGGTAAGGCAAGGTCAGATATCTCCATAAGATGAACAACCTAAAAGGCCTACTCTCCCTAGATAGATAACGCAGCTGCTTTTCTAAGAAGAATAATTTGCCAAAATCCTAGCAACCTGTCAGCCTAGAAATTGACAGGCACTTGCCCAATCGAGGCACAGGACACACCCAGCAGGCACCCTTCTACCCCAACACCCTTCCCTCCCCATGTGGGTTTTTCCTTTAAAAAATGCTCCTCTCAGATAGAGAGCTGGAGCCATTTTTCCTTTCTTTCTTTTCTGATGGTTCCCACGTGCTTTCTTCCTCTAATAAACCTTAAACTCTACTTAAACCATGACTTGCTGCATTGTGTGGATTCTTGAACGGCTCCGGACCTAACAGTATTATCTATATAGTGCATAAGAATGTCCACCAGAGTGACCTCTGGACTCCAACTGAAATTGCTCAGCCACTGAAGCTTTATTTCGTTTAATTTCACATCCCCCTTTTGGTCAAGATGTTCTCAATCCCAAGATGCCGGGTCCAGATGCAGCCCCCGGAGTCATATCCTGCGTTGCCAGGGAGATTTACACCCCTGGGAGTCGGGTCCCACGTAGCACGGAGGGCAGTGAGTCCACCTGCCACCTGCCGAGGGGGCTCACTTAGAGAGAGGCCGGCCGGCTTTCAAGGGGCGAGAAGGCGGTGGGGCGGGGCCGTGGGCGAGAAGCCCAGGCCGGAACCAGGAGGGCGGCACACGAAAGTAAGACCAGCCCCTTCCGGTTACGTAACCCCAACAAAATGGCGGCGCCCAGGGCGGTAGGTGACCGGAGCGCCCAGCGCCCCCGACACAGAAGCCCGCTCGGCGACTACCGCCTTCAAGGCCCCTGTCGGCGCGCAGGGGAACAAGGAGCCGAGGGCAGCGGGAGCCCCTCTCGCTACACCTCGCACTGGGAGCGTAGGCCTGCGGCGACGGGGAGGGTGGGGAAGGGGCGGGCCGCGTCGCAGGTGGCGGCGGCGCTTTGGGAGTGGCGCGCCCGGCCAGAGGAAAGGGCAGGACCGCGCGCGCCTGGGGAGCCGATGGGCAGACGAGGGTGGGACCTGAAGACGGAGAGGGTTCAGAAGGGATCGCCGAAGGTTTAGGATTTGATTTCTAGGAGACTAAATGATAGATCAGGGAGAATCCATGGGAGAATTGGGAATTTTGGTGGGGCACCAAAGGGATGGTGGAGGAGCGGAGGGGAGGAACTAAGGTGGATTTCAGAGGTCCAAGGAAAGGCCCTGGGGAAAATTAAGGGGAGAGTTTGTAGAAAATTAAGAGGTCAGATAATAGAGACTTTGAGGGAAAACGAAGCCTGTGGGGAAAATTAGAAGGAGAACTTGGGAAAATAAAATTTGGCTAAATCAAGGAAAGAATATTGGGCTGATTAAGGGAAAGAACTTGGGAACGTAGGGAAATTTTTTCAGCCCCAGAGGCATAATTTGGAAGCTCTGGAAGGAGAATTTAAAGAGTCAGGGAGCATCGAGGCGTTCATGGAGCAAGGACTGGGGGATCCAGCTCTCTCCCAGGAGGCTCCAGGCTCAGCCCCTCCTCTTGTCTCCCCTCCCCAGGTCCTCTGCCTGGTGGCCCCGGTGTGGAACCAGAGTACCAGGGGCATCCGTGGCCTGGGTGGGCTGGCTTCCCCAGAGGGCAGTGAGAGGAAGGGGAGGACGCTGCTCCAGTTCCTGGCTGGCTGCTTCCACGACGTGCAGGCTCTGAGGGAGCACCTGCTGCACAAGCAGGTGTTGAAGGTGCATCAGCACAATCGGTGAGAGCTCCTGGCCTGAAAGACCTGGCTCTCGGGCTGCGCTAGTCAGAGGCCACATCGTGTCCTGGCCTCGGGGAGCGCAGGGGCTGCCCACACCAGCCTCGAGCACTCTCACCCTGCGTCTCTAGCCCGCAATCTTCCCAAAGACTTCAGGCCATATAGGCAGCAGGCTGCCCCACAGTCCACTTGGAGGTCTAACTAGCATCTCAAACCTAACATGGCTAACTCCAAACCCTTGATTTCCCCCTAGAATCTGCTCACCTCCAAGCCTTCCTTATCGTAATAAAGGGCACCACAGCTCGCTAGTTCAGGCCAAATTCTAAGACATCGTTCCTGATTCCTTTCTGTGCTTCTCTGCCCACTCCCAAACCCCAGCCCCACCAGTCCACCAATATCCCACATTTGTCCACTTCTCACCACCCTCACCGTAGCCTTGGCCAAGCCCCTCATTTCATGGCTGGAGTACTGCAATAAACTAACTGACCTCCGTTTACTCCCTATAAACTATTATAATCTACAAAGCAACCAAAGGACTCTTAAGAAAGTAAAGAACATTACCACCCTGCCTAGAGTCCTTCTGAACTGCAAGGCCCAAGACCTTTGTGACTTCCTGTTACCAGGGATTCCTCCGTTCCCTGCCAGCAGGGAGTCCTCGTTGCTAGTGGAACATGCCAGGCCAAGCCGCCGAGCCCGTGCACCACCTGCTCTCTTTGCCTGGCAGGCTCTCGCCCTGACCTTTGCGTTCTTTCTCACCATTCAGATCTTTGCTCAGTTGTCACCTCTGGAAAGCATATCTTAACACCCAGTGGGAATTAGCCTCCTTCACCCCTCATGCCCACCAAGCCACTCCCACTCATTCGCTGTTTTATCTTCACATGGAATTGATACACTCTGCAATTTGCTGTTATTTCCTGGTTTGTTACCCGTCGCCCCTCTGAGAACTACCAGTTCCACAATGTCATCTGTCTCAGTCACTGCTGTGCTCCCAGTGCCCAGTATTAACAGACAATAAATATTTCTAGCTTAACTCAGCCTTCCTGCTGAACTCTGACCCTCTCAGTATCCTTGGGTGTGGTGTTCCTTACCCCCAGCCATTGTTTTCTTGGCAGATACTTCACCAATGTGAAGAAGCGATATGGCCCCTACGTCGCAGGTGCCTTTTTCATCCTGAAGCAGGGAGGCGCGGTCAAGTATGACAGCAGAGGTGGGGGGCGGGCGGGGAGGCGGGAAAGCGTCTCTCTGAGACCCGGGCTCTGCAGTCAGGCCCCTGAATGCCTGGTGTCTGCCACTTACCGTGTGGCTGGACGTGTGCATTCCTGAGCCCCAGTTTTGTCAATATAAGTGGGATGGTAATAAATCTGCCCTACAAGGTTTGCTGTGAATATCGAATGAGATTTTGCATTCTAAGCACTTGTTAGGCTTGTTAGGCTTGGCAGAATGTATGTGCCCAATAAATGTTCGTTTTTCTCTTTCCTCATCCTCTCTTCCTTCCTCCTTTTTTCTTCCTTCTTTTAGTTCTGTTTGTTTTTGAAAAGCGAACAGTTCTTGTATTTTTCATTGATCCCCGATCTTTGTTCCAATTAAAATTTTCATTAGGCTTCACCATGTCTTCAGTAACTCCTTTGGAAATGGTCTAAAAACGTCTCTGAATTTTTACCCGTCTATGAGGGTTCTTACACTGTAGTGCTTTCCTCTCATATTTGATCAGTAATCTCTCTGACCCTCAGGCTGTCTGGGTATGTAAAACTGGTGAAACATTCTGACTCTATGGGATTGTCACAGGGCTTGATCTATAGCAAGTGCCCCCAAATGCCGCATGATTTTATTATGTGGGGGCGGGGAGACTTCTCCAGGGGTTGGAGGCCTGGGGAGCCATGCGGCCCTAACTCTCTGCCTTCTCTAGGTTTCAGGGCAAGGAGTGGATCAGGCCGGACAGGCGTGGCCATTTCTCTCTTGAGTTCCAGAAGCTCCAGGCAGTGCCAGTAGAAGCCATGGATGCCAGCGGCTGTGCCATCAACTACACTGGCCTGGACAACCTGTGTGAGTGGGGGCTGCGGGAGGGCCTGGGCACCACCTCTGTCAGTGGTGGGCTCCGGAAGGGCCCTGGGTGCCATCCCGCCCCTCTCCCCCTGCAGTGCCCCTGAAGGAGCTCCGGTCCCTGTGGCTGCAGCGCTGCCCCCACGTGGATGACTGGTGTCTCAGCCGCCTCCACGCTCTGGCCGGCTCGCTGCAGGAGCTGTCGCTGGCTGGCTGTCCCCGCATCTCCGAACGGGGCCTCGCCTGCCTCCATCACCTCCAGTGAGACCCCCGTCCTTCCAGCCTGCTCGGGCGGGGCCCTGGGCCTGGACATCTGCCACCCAACAGAAGCAGGGGAAGCGGTGGGGAGGGGGCACTGTTAGATGGCTCCCCACATCGCTGCCTCTGCCCCAAGCCCAGGGTGTTCGTGGTGGGTGGGTACTGACGAGCAGTCGCAGTGGGTCTTCGGGAGATTTGAAAGGGCTCCTAGTTTTTTTCACTTAATGGAAAACCCGTGATGTTTCCATTGTTGCAGAATCACAGGAGCCAGAGAGGTATACTTGTCATTAATGCCATGGATTTCATATACTTTGAGCAGTGCTACCATTTTCTGGACAGTTACAATGATATTTTTAAATTCTAGGCTGCTAGGGTTGAAGGGACCAGCACACTAGCACCCCCAAACACCCACACCCCAGTGTGGTCCTTACACTGGCCCCCTGCTTCTTCCCTCCTTCCAGGAACCTCCGCAGGCTGGATATCTCAGACCTCCCTGCCGTGGCTAACCCAGGCCTCACTCGGATCTTGGTCGAGGAGATGCTGCCCAACTGTGAGGTTCTGGGGGCCGACTGGGCCCAGGGCCTGAAAGTGGGGCCCGAGGAGCAGCCCCGGGACACAGCCAGCCCCCTCCCTGTCTAGCCTGCAGCAACCCCACAGTTCTACCCTCTGGGGCTTCCAGTTTTCCTGCTGGGTTCATTCATTGGGGGTGGGAGGGGAGGTGGGATTAGCAGGGGCAAGAGGCTGAGGTATTCACTCTCTGCCTCCAGGGGCCCATGACTGCAGCCTTGGCTGAGGGTCACAGCTGCTAGCAGGCAGCCGTCTACACCTCTCCTTTCAGTTCCAGTAAACTCCCCTTCCCTCTTCGGGCCTGCGGGAAGGGAAGCTCCTGGCTGTATGTAGCCTTCCATGCTGCACTCTTCCTGGTGGTTTCCCCACACCTGCCTGCACCTTCTCATTGCCCTCATTCCAGTGTGCTGCTGTTTCCTGCAGGGACTGATACCGAGGTGCTGCTGGCATCTTGCTGGGTGGAGCATCCCTGGGCAGGGCTGTCCGGCTTACTGCAGGATGGGCTACGTGCCTGGCCTGCACTCACCAAATGCCAGCAGCAGCCCCAGCCCCGGAGTGTGCCAGTGATTTATTGACTCTCAGCTCCAAATTCAACTTTCCTGCCTGCTCTGTGAAAATGGATCTGGGCCCTTGATATGTTTTTCCTTTGCCATCTGGCATGTTGTTAAGTTCTGTCAGTAGAAGGTGCTTGAGAGACATGACAGGAAGGATTTACTTTGGTGCTGATTCCGGTGCAGCATGAGCTGCTTTGCTTCCCCAGCGCCCGGCCCCACGGTGCCTGCTGGATGGCAGCTTCCCTGGCGCCTCCCCAGGAGGTTTCCTAGAGCAGAGCCGGTGCTGAGGTGCCTCGTATTAAACTTTCCCTGTTCACAGTGTGTTGTGGTTTCTCTCTCCTGACTGGATCCAGCCTGATACAGGGCTGGAACCTGGTGTGTCCCAGGAGAAAAGACTCACAAAGATGGGAGTTGGGGATTGGCTTAGTCGTGCTTTGGCCTTGAGCTGGAGTGCAGTGCTGTTGCCTTGCCAGTGGGAAACAAGGTGGTGCTGGAAATCCGAGCGGGTGCGCGTTACAGCTAACCAGGCCTGCCCCGGTGCTGACTGGAGTGGCTGCTGCGCCCACTGTCCGGCAGTGAGGCCGTTCTTGGTCCGGGGGTGGGATGGACTCGTCCGAGTGCTTACAGACGGAAACTGATGAGTGTGGGTCCATTACCTCTCGCTCAGGTCGTGGTCTGAGAACCAGAGAGCTTCCATGACAGCTCAAAAGAAGTGATTTTTCTGTAGCCACAGGGCTGATCTTACTGAAAACCCAATCCAAAATTTAATTTTGCAGATTGCTGAATTATAGTTTTATTCACAATCTTGGCCAGTGTCTCTTGTGAAAGTTAGGGCCCTGGTTGGTAAAGAATGGGATCCTGAACTTTGGACTGGGGTCACCTGCTTGGACCCAGAGGGAACTGACAGCCTTAGAGCGAGTCGTGAGCCTCCCTTACAAGGTCTGAGGACACCGTGAGCCTCGGCCTTGCTTCAGATCCCGTGACGGCCTCACCTGGGGCAGACGGTGGAAAGGGGGTGCACGCACCTTCTCAAGACTCACCACAGCCACCCCTGCTGCCACCAGACCCATAAATAAGTAGTGGCTAAGATCAGCAAGTGCCAGGGACAGGTATTCACTACGACCCAGGAAGAAATCGTTTCTGTACCCAAAAAATTTGCAAATATATATAGTGAGAAACCTGGGGAGCATGTGCAAGAGTAAGATCTGAGGGTGCTGGACCAGTGAGGGTGGGATATGATAATAGATGGGGCCAAATCCGTTGGTCTGTGCACTTTTACTGGAGACTGGACTTGGCGAGTTAGCCTGTGCAGCTGGGAGTGGCCCCGACGGCTCACTTGGTTGTTGGCTGGGACTCGGGGTTGTGAGAAACAGAGCGGTGCCTGTAAGGGAATAAACGCTCACTCGGTTCTGGAGGAGGAAAGAATTTATTTACGATCTTGCAAGAAAGGGCACACAGCCAAAAACGTGGCAGGCTGGCGCGCCGGAGGAGGAGAATGGCGACCTTTTAACCCCCTACTCCTGATGCGCAAGTCCCTCCCCCGTTTCCCCATTGGCTGGGTACTACAGAGGTTACAGCCTATCCGAGAGAACTAACTAGCCCATCTCCGAGATTTTAACTTGTACAGCCTATCCGAGAGAGCCACTGGCTCATCATTGAGATTTTGAATTGATCAGCGTATCCGAGAGACTTCATTTAGTTTAAACTTCCTGCTGGGAGTTCCTGCCTCTGATTTTACCTCATATCTCTTTACATTCCAGTAACCAAGGTTACCATTCCATGAAAGGAGATGGCGCGAATTCTCTCTTCTTCCCTTTACCACAGGGCTTGTTTAAGCCGGCTCTGCCTCCATTTTTATTCCATGCTGTCTCTTTGTGAAAGCTAAACTTATCCTTTTCTTACAGGGTCAATAGTGGCCTATGGCTAGTGAGTCTGAAATGCCCGAGCCGCCCTGGCTGAGGGTGGAAGAGGAAGGGAAGCCCAAGGGTCAGGGAGACAGGAATACTGGGCTGGACTTACCCTATTGCACCTGCACCTCCACCCCCCCACTATGTCCCATGAGAAGGCATCTCTCCCCAGCCCGTCCCTTGTGGTTCCAATCCCGTGTTATAGTTAAGAATTCTTTACGTTACACTTTCCCTGTTCAAACTGCTTTGTGGCTTCTCCCTCCTGACTGGGCCCAGACTGATGCACATAGCAACCACAGCTTCACCCTCAGAGATTTCCAGAACCCCCAGGAGGGACAGAGCCACTCTTCAGGGTTGAGAACCTCAGACCCCCAGGGAGAAGCTACATCAGCCAGGAGAGTGGCTGTGGCCCTAAGTGCATCTCCCAGCCCTGGGGTGAGGTGGGCTTGGGGACCCACTCCAGAGGGGCCCTAGCCCCTGGTTGTCATTTCCCACTCTAGGTTTCTACTCCATGAATAATCACCACTTCACTATTGCTCCAGCTGCTCCCACAAGCTCCATTATTCAAAGATGCGAGCAGGAACTTGGCACTGAACAGATAATAAACTGCGGGCAGATAGGGTTCCTCAGAACTCAGACCAAGGGTGGGGTGCAGGGGTCTGCCCAGGCTTAGTTGAGGGCCTCTCGACCCATCCCAGGTCTGGGATGAGGAGGCCCCCCTGCCGGTCTCCCCAGACGGCTAATGCAGCCCCAACAGTGGAGGCCTCTGGAGGGTAGGGATGTAAACACGGGCAGACACCCTCCCGGTCCCAGGAAGTGAGTGTTCCTGGAGTCACGGTGCAGCTGTGGGAAGGGCCAGGGCCCCAGGGCAGGGCTGGCTACCAGGCGGGAAGCGGGGTGGCGGCGGCCCAGGCACTGACGGCGATGGAGGAGGTGCAAGGGTCGGGTGGGCGCCGAGGGCTCCTGTGCCCCGCCCCGTCCCCCGCCAAGGCCCTCCCACTGTTGGTCCCTCTCGCCCACTCCTCAGTCGCCCCTCTCTGATCCTCCCTGGGCCTGCGCTCCTCCTCTCCGCCCCCATCCCATCTCTCGCCACCTGCCTCTCTAAATTTCCCTCTGTTTGACTCCTCCCCGGCAGGGGCTTCCCGGCGGCCCTTTGTCCCCTGTCACAGTCTCAGTTTCCCTCCTCCTCACCTCTGTCTCCACCGTCCCCATCCTCTCTCTTCTGGTAGCGCTCTCCTTTCTGCCACCCGACCCTCTTCTCTCTCCCCTCCCTGCCTGCCCCTCAGGCCTCCCTGGCCATCTCTCCGTCTCTCAGTCTCCCGCACCCCCACCCCGACCCTGGGCGGCAAGGACAGGCATCCCGATCCCAGGCGGGGCCGAGCCCTTCCCACGGGCACTTCGCCGCCTCCTCGCCGCAGTCCGGCGCCAGCCCCCGGCCTCCCGTCTGGGCCTCTGGGCCTCTGCCCCTTCCTGGGTCACTCTGACCCGACACAGGCCCGACCCAAGCCCAGCTCTCCGCCCCACCGCCCCCCACCCTCCATCGCAGGGGTCCCCCCATTTGGCCACCCTTGCACCTTTCCCGACTGACTCGAAAAAAACAAACACAAAACCCCAACCAGCCTGGACTCGCCAGAGGCCCCTCTCCAGGTCTGCCCCGCCCTCCCCGGCCCCGCCCGGCCCCCGGGGCCCTCCCGCCCGCGCTCCCTCCCCTCCCCGCCCCTCCGGACTGGCTGGGCTGGGCGGGGAGACGACGGCGGCCCGGGCCGGGAGGGAGGCAGGCTGTGAGCGGAGGCCCTGGCGCCGGAGCCGGTGGGAGCCGGACCCAGAGGTAACACAGAGGGCGTGAGACCCCGGATCCATGTCCCTGGGGTCGGGATGGCTGGGGGAGGGAGGCGGCTTCCCACGAAGGTGGAAGGGGCTAACCCCAACGGGCAAGGAATCAGGTGATCCTGCCTCCCGGCGGGTGGGATGGATGGGGCGGGGCAGGAATGGGGGGAGGGTCCCAGACCACCTGGGTTTCTAGGAAGGTGGAAGGAATTAGGCTCCTGAGAGTCCAAAGAGCAGGTAGTTGGGCTAAGGTACAACTGGGGGGTTCCTAGTTCTAGGAATCCGGGTGGGGGTGGGGGTGGAGGGCTTGGTGGGGCAGTGGGGCACGGAGAGGCCGCCCGCCTAAGGCCCGCCCCGCACCCTCAGGCCTCTGGCTCCCTTACAGCGCCCGCAGCCGCCCCCGCCTGGGCCGGGTCATGCGCTGCCCCAAGTGCCTTCTCTGCCTGTCAGCGCTGCTCACGCTCCTGGGCCTCAAAGTGTACATCGACTGGACGTCGGAGCCCCGGCTCAGCAAGGCCTACCCGGGACCCCGGGGCACCCTGCCAGGCCCCACGCCGGCCAGTCGTGAGCCCACCCTACCTGCCAACCTCTCAGCCCGCCTGGGCCAGACCGGCCCACCACCCTCAGCTTACTGGAACCAGCAGCAGTGGCGACTGGGAACCCTGCCCAGTGGGGAGAGTGCCAAGGCGGGGGCCTGCTGGGCCTGGGGGACAGCTGCCGCCGCCGAGATCCCTGACTTTGCCTCCTACCCTGAGGACCTCCGCCGCTTCTTGCTGTCGGCAGCCTGCCGGAACTTCCCACCGTGGCTGCCTGGAGGTGGTGGCGGCCAAGTGGCCGGGTGCTCAGACACCGGTGCCCCCTACCTGCTGCTGGCAGTCAAGTCAGAGCCAGGGCATTTTGCAGAACGACAGGCTGTAAGGGAGACGTGGGGCAGCCCGGCTCCCAGGGTCCGGCTGCTCTTTCTGCTGGGGTCCCCGGTGGGGAACGGGGGACCTGACCTGGGCTCCCTGGTGGCCTGGGAGAGCCGTCGCTACAACGACCTGCTGCTCTGGGACTTCCTCGATGTCCCTTTCAACCGGACGCTCAAGGACCTGCTGCTGCTGGCCTGGCTGGGCCGCCACTGCCCCGGAGTGAGCTTCGTCCTGCAAGCTCAGGACAACGCCTTCGTGCACACCCCTGCCCTGCTGGGCCACCTGCAGACCCTGCCGCCCACCTGGGCCCACGGCCTCTACCTAGGTGAGGTCTTCACACAGGCCAAGCCCCTCCGGAAGCCCGGAGGTCTCTTCTATGTGCCTGGGTCCTTCTTCGAAGGCGGCTACCCAGCCTATGCCAGCGGGGGCGGCTATGTCATCGCTGGGCGCCTGGCACCCTGGTTGCTGCGAGCCGCGGCCCGTGTGGCCCCCTTCCCCTTTGACGACGTCTACACCGGCCTTTGCTTCCAAGCCCTGGGCCTGGTGCCCCGGGCCCACCCTGGCTTCCTCACAGCCTGGCCGGCCGACCACACCACCGACCCCTGCGCTCTGCGTGACCTGCTGCTGGTGCGGCCCCTCAGCCCCCAGGCCAGCATCCGCCTCTGGAAGCACCTGCAGGACCCCCAGCTCCACTGCTGAGCCTGTGGGCCTTGGGTGCCTGCCCTTACTCAGCCTCCCCTGCACCCTGATGGGAGGGAGGAGGGCCTCAACCCCAGCTGCTTGAGCCCCTCTGTCCTCCTTGGCCAGGAGCCAGGGACTGGGCGGGCAGAATGAGGTGGGCGGACTGTTTTTGTCTATTTTTTTGTATTTTTAAAAACACGTGCTTCCACTCTGTAGGCTAGAGTTGTTTTTGCATCGCTGAGCCCTGTATGGTTTAGGCAGCAGAGCTCAGCTGTGCCCTGACTCTCACATCAGTCCTGCCACCCGCATAGGCGGGACCAGCTCCTGTGAGCCTCCATCCTGCCCACCTTGCCATTTCGCAAGGTCCCCCTTCCCTGCCCGCCTGCTGGGGCTGCCCCTCCAGCTTGCAAAAGTTTCCAGGGGAAGTAGATATCCCAACGGTCCTCGACTTCTTTGTCTAAAGTGGTGAGTCTGGGGGTGGTCCTAAATCTGTCACCCTGGGCTCTTCTGCACCCCCAAAACTCCAGGAAGTGGAGACCAGAGCCTAAGGCAGAGAAACAGTTTATTCACTGTCTTTGCTGACCACTGCTCACCCTGTGCAAGTCCCATGGGCCAATGTGCCGAACCACAGCCAGCCAGAGGTGCCTGCCCCGGCGCGTGAAAGAAGGCACCGTTAACAGCAGGTGACAGGGGCAGTGGGGTAACCGCTACAAACACTGTCCCCACTTCATTTCCCGCCAACAGAACAGGTGAGGGGCAGGAGCTGTCCCGGCCCCTGGAGTATTCTGGAAGGAGCTGGCTGAGGGGAGGGGTGGCACCCCGCCAGCTTTTCCTCTCCCCCGCGGAGGGGCCCCCTCTGGGGAGGAGGGGTCTGGGCCTCACTTCTCGAAGTGCTCCAGGGGGTAGTGCTCCCCGTAGGCCTGCAGGTGCCGGGCCAGGGCCTCCTGCTGCTTGCGCAGCGCCGCGGGCATCTCCTGGTACACGTCCGAGAAGAGCAGGCTGAGGCGGGGCTTTGGCTTCCGCTCGGCCTGCTCAAAGGCCTCCATCACCTGGGGGTACCCAAGGGGGTGGTCAGCCTTTGTGTCCCCACCCCCCAAGCCCAGCGTCTCCCTCCTTAGTGGGGACCGGGCACTGCACTACACGCACAGATGCACTTAAACCTCCTGGCAGCCCTCAGAGACAGACGACTTGGAGGTGAGGAAACCGAGCCATGGAGGAGAGGAGGAACTTGCCCTCCATGACGTGGTAAGGGGTAGAGCCGGACGCACCCATGCTGCCTGCCCCTGGGGCTGCTCTTCCCACCGAGCTGTGCTGTCCCTCAGCTGCCCCCCAGCCCGGGGGACACTCACACATGTGGATGAAGCCACCAGTCCCCCAGCAATGTGCTGGAGCAGGTACCGCCAGCATCCTCTTCCCAGATGAGGAAGTGGAGGGCAGAGGGGGACCTCACCCAAGGACGCAGCAGGGGGGGGTGTGGCCCAGGCAGCTGGGCTCCGTGGGCCATGCTTAGAGGAGCCCCCAGACCCCAGATCTGAGCCCTCCAGAGCTCTCCATGATGTGTCAGCACCACCAACTCCAAAATACCCTCCGGGGCGATGGTCCCCCACCAGCCCTCACCTTCTTGCGGGACTGCTTCCTCCAGGCCTTCTCCTGCTCCTCGTCCCACCAGCCGCGGCCCAGCAGGTAGTGCCTCAGCCGGGAGATGGGGTGGTCCTGCTTGTCCCAGTAGTTGACCTCGTCCACCGAGCGGTAGGCTGAGCTGTCGTCACTGGTGCTGTGGTGCCCGATCCTGCCCAGGGGGAGGAGGGTCACAGGGTCAGGCTGGGCTCTGGGGTCGGGGTCAGGAGGGAGGAGACTGGACAGGAAAAGAGAGGTGGGAGGGGAATAAAGGCAAGGAAGGGGAAGTGACAGGGTGAGAGGGGAAACAGTGACAATGTAGGGGAGACGCTGAAGATGGGGGCTGTTGAGGCTGGGGGCAGTATGGGGAGAGGCAGCACCTATAGGTCATGGCCTCAATGAGGAAGGGCTGGTTCTCTGCCACGGCCCGCCGCCGGGCCTCCCTCGTGGCATTGTACACAGCAAACACGTCGTTGCCGTCCACGCGGATAGACACGATGCCATACCCGGGACCTCGAGCCGCTGTGGGACAAAGAGAAGGCAGGTCAGGTCCCAGAGCGGGATGGGGAAAATGAGCTGGACGGGACAGGAGGGAAAAGGGGGAAGGGAGGGAAGGAAAAGAGCAGAAAGCAAACCACAGAGCTCTGGTCACTGTCTTCTGCACACTTAGCTTGGGCCAGACACCACAGGAAGAGACAGAGGAAGGGGACGTGGGTAGAGAAGCACCAAGTGGTGGCAGGAGGGGAGGAAGACGGGACAAATGGGGATAGGGAGACACGGGCTGGGGGGGGCGCTGGCAGGGTTCCTACCTATGCCATCCCCGCGGTACTGCTCGGAGGTGGGCGTGGAGATGGCGTAGCCATTGTTACGGCAGAAGAAGATGATGGGGCACTCAAGGGTGGCGGCGAAATTGAAGCCGGCGTGGGCATCCCCTTCGCTGGCTGCCCCCTCACCAAAGTAGCAGATGACGACTCTGTTGGCATCGGCCCGCTTGGCTGCATAGGCTGCCCCCACCGCTGCAGGGGAACGAGAGGGCGGGGAGCAGGAGCAGGTGTGGGCACGCGGACACACTCTCACCCACACATCCACACACCCTCATACCTCCCACCTACACACACACCCACACACAGCTGACCCAGGGCTCTGGCATGGGAACCTGTAGCCCTCACCCCTGGCTTCTCCCTCTCTGCAGAGGGCAGATGCGCCCCCCCAGGTGCTCAGGCTCAAAACTTCAGTGTCACCCTGGGCACCTGACTTCCTTTCACTCCACAGCTATTGGCTCCACCTTCAAAACCCAGCCAGGCTCTCACCCTCCTCACCACCTCCTCTGCACCTCCCTGGCAGCCTCCTCGCTGGCCCCGTCCCACCCGCCCCCCAGTCTCCTCCCCACTCGGCAGCCAGAGGACTCTCAAATGTGAGCCATGCCAAGTCACCCACAGTGGAGACTCCCCCTGCCCCCGGGCCCCCATTCACTGAGGGGAGGTCAAAGAGCACAAGCGGGACCCCTGATGTGCACAATCGGCCCCCCGGCCCCCGTCTCCTCACAACACCAAGCAGGCTCCTGCCTGGAGATCTCCCTCCGCCCCTCCCCTCCTCCTGGGCATTACTTGAATGTCACCTGTGGCCCTAGCACACACCAACCCCCTCAGCTGCATTCTCCTCCAGAGGACCGGTCACCCCAGACACTGTTTCACTTTCTCTTGTTTGCTGTCCACCGCCCACCACCGTGTTAATGGCATGAGGGTTGAGGCTTTGGTCTGTCTTTTTCAGAATGATGACCGGGAGGTGGTAAAGACTCCATTTGCCAAATGAGTGACTTTACAGCCACCTGAGTGGACGGACTGGGGCCAGGGCCCAGCCTTCTGAGAGTCCTACCTACCTTTAGCTCCTCCAAGAAAATCTCCAGCACCCACCTAAGGGGCACAAACTGTTCCCAAGCAGAACAGGTGCTGATGACACAGTCCTGTAGCCCAGACTGCCGGCCGGAGGGCAGGGCCAGAGGTGCAAGGCCCGGATCTCCCACAGCACCTGGTGTGTACATTTCCTGAGCATTCCCCTTTATGTAAGAAGCCACCCCAACTGCTCGAAGCCTCGAGGCCTCTCGAGTTAAGCGCTGGGAATTCTGTCTGACTCTGAGGGCCGAGGCAGGCAAGGTGAGGACCAACAACCTGGATTCAGAATCACATGGCCCAGGGTCTGAGGCTCTGCTCTTTCCCCACCTGCACGAGAACATTAGCAAGTGTCTTCCTTCATTGACCTCAGTTTCCTGCTCTTTAAAATGGGAATAACAGCAAATAACAGCATGTTCCCCCCATGGCCACTGTGAGAGCCATTTGGATGACAAAGGTGAAGCAGGAGCTCTGAGCCTGGCACCTGCACACTCAACAACGCAGTGTGGGTCTGTGGGCAGGCAGATGGGGTGGGCACAATTTGGGGAAATCACAAGTGTGGTCAGGCAGGGTCCAGCCCTCTGAACCTGGGGAGGACACCCCAGGGCCCTCTGAAGGGTCCCAGTCAAGAGACGTTGGCAAAGTCTGGAGTGCAGACCTGGGCTTGGAATGTGACAACCTGGAAGGGAGGGAGAAGGGCTAGGGGTCTGGACAGGATGAGCTGCTGGTCTGAGGGTGCGAGGCCTTACCCTGAGGGATCTGCGTGGCCAGTGGAGAGGAGATGGTGACGAAGTGGCGCTCCCTGCAGCCGTAGTGGACGGGCATCTGGCGCCCCTTGCCCGGGTCATTCACGTTGCCGTAGCACTGGGACATGAACAGCTCCAGAGGGTAGTCCCGGTACATCAGCACACCTGGGGGCAGGGGCAAAGGTCAGCCTGGGGGGCAGTGGAGAGGGGCGGGTGTCAGCCCAGCCCTGTGGGTGACCCGGGAAAGCCTCTCCATGCTGGGGCTTCTGCTTCCCTGTCTGCATGGCAAAGGGTTGGACTAGAGCAGAGGAGGCAAACTTGGACACCCACAGGGGCCGGGCAGGAAGCACAGACCTGTCCCAGACAGGGCACAGCAACCACTGCCCAGGGCTGCCAGGCACTCTGGTTTCTCACAAGGAGCCAGAAATGCATGAAAACAAACAAAAAAAAAAGCCAGAAATCCAGCTTTTTTTTTTTTTTTTGAGAAACTGTCTAGGATTTTTAAAGTGTTTTCAACTAATTCAAATACTTTAAAAATCATCATGTGAGACGGAGGGAAGATGGCGGCATAAAGAGGAGTGGAAGCTGAGTAGTCCCCCTTGAACAACTAAAAAAAACAGAAACAACTAGTAAAGAATCCAGAATAACTGCGGGGGGACAAACGAGACCGTCCATTCATCACACACCAACCTGAATTGGGAGGAATGCCCGAGACCACAACATAAAATCTGTAAGTAAAACCTGCGGATCCAAGCCGGGAGACCCCTCCCCCATAGCCTGAGCTGCAAAGCCTCGTGGTGCCAGAGAGAAGCTCTCTCCCAGCAAGCAAATATAGCTCAGCTGAGCTCGAACCGGGGTTTTAAGTAGCGAGTGTGAACTGCTCACTACAAGTACAAATCCCCAGAAAACAGACAGAGGCTTTGGGTGACGACTGACCTTGCTTGGACTTGGTCTGAAGGGGACTATCTGTTTCTTTTTTCAGCTCAGTGGAGAAAGCCCCAGCCATTACAGTTCCCAGGACCTGTGACTCAGAGAAGGGCGGAGATAAAACAAGCAGAGAGAGAGACTATTGAAATGCTAATGAGCTCCCCCTAGGGGGTCTATCTTCTCTAAGAGGAAAGGGGTGGGGCCCTTTCCATTCAGAACCAGACCCCAGAGCCTGAGGGAACACGGCCATACCTCCTCACACCAGTCAAGAATTATAGGCTGACAGGTGCCACCTGCTGGGCAGAAAAGCACAGTGACCCGAGGCACAGAGTGGAGCAGTTTTCTAAGACACACCCTCAGGGAA
>PVKY010002202.1:0-26834 GCA_004027775.1 Bradypus variegatus | reverse complement strand
AAAAATTCCCCTTTGCTGCTGGCCTGGATCATTACTGAGTGAGCAAATGAAGCCAGCTGAATCTAGAAGGACTGTGACACTGCAAGAATGACAACTGTTTACCCACATCTGCTTCCTGCTAACAATGTTTTCTGCCTGCCCTCTGGGATTTGTAAAGGACAGAAGTATCCCAACCCTATCAAGATGGTAACATATCTAACTTATCTAAGTTGTCACAAAGCTTCTATTCAACCATAATTTCTTCCCCCTTAAACTCAAAATCTAAGGCTATTGTACAGTCTTCACAACATTAGAATTATTTTTCTCATTAAAACTTGGCAGGTTTTTTTTTATTTTTCTGGGATTTTGTTTGTTTTTAATCCTTGAGCTTTGGAAATAAGTTTTCCTGTGCCTGCTTGCCCATAGCATATTCTTCTGTTTTGATGACTGTTTTTTAATGAGTTCAGCCTGTGCCTTCTTAGCCAGAAAGAAAATTGGGAGTGTGAGGAGCATATTAATTAGCTATCAGATCTAGCCTGGCTTTTGAAGTCCAGAGCTTTGGGATGTTATGAAAGTGTAAATATAGTCATGGCTTTTTGTATTTGCTTAGTAATTGATCACAGCTGAAACCTCAGGGCATGTTCCACCCTAGGATTCTGTTATCCCCGACCCCAGAATGGCTCTGTCATTACTGGTCAGTCTCTGGGGGCCCATGCCTGGAGGACTTGGACCCCTGTTTCGTTCTAAGTGGCCTCCTTCCCTGCAAACCTTCTCACCCTTGACCAAACTTCCTATTCCAGGAAGGAAAGAATGAGTCTTCTCCCTCTCCCCTTCCCAGGGCAGGGAGGAATGAGGCAGGAGTGAGAAAGATCATCTGGGGGTAAAATTCCTTTCCATGACTATACCCTCAGGGTATCAAATTATACCAACTATTTTCTGGCCTTCAAATCAGATATTTATTCCTGCAATAAGCATGCATGATCTTTCAAGTTGATTCCTTTCACCACCACCACCCCATCTAGATCTACTGCCCAAGCACATCTTTGTACTGGCCCGCAGCCAGGCTCTGGAGACCCAGAGGTGCAGCTATGGAACTCAGTCTGGTCAAGGAAAGATCCCTTGAGTAGACTCTGTGATTCAAGGTTTGCCATAAGTTTAGTTTACATGGAAGGTGCAGTCTCAGTGGAAGCTGGGGAGGCTAATCAGGGAAGCTGTTGGAATTTGAATCCCAGCAGGCAGTTACCAGGTGAAGGGGGTGGAGGGCTTTGCAGGCAGATGGCCACCTCCGACCAGTGGGCGTGTCAAGGCACACTGGCCTGTGCCGTGTCCTTCCTGTTGTTCCCGTGATCATTTAAGTTTTTGTTGTGAGTCAGCTGTTTCTATCTCCAAAATGGCATGCTGCCAATCACCTACCTTTTTTAAAACAGAGAGCACTTAGGAGATGAGGAGTAAGTGAATGAATGAATGAACGGATGAATGATTGTGGGCCAAACTAGCACCAGTGTTACTCAGAGGCTGAGAGAACGACATTTTGGGAATTGGGGGGTGATCCGAAGCTGGCAATTCTGAATTGTTCCTAATACTTAAAGAAGCGCCCATCAGAATGCGTGGGTTCCGAAGATTACCCCTCCCTATGCAAAAAAAAAAAAAAAAAAGCGATCAAAAAAAAAAAAAAAAACCAGGCTGAGAATTGGAAGGTGACCATCCTAGGCTACAGGACAGGTGCTCTCAGATCCGATTAGGGAAGTCCAGAGCCTCCTTTCGTCTAGGCAGCGCCCTGAAATATGCGCCAAGTGCCTGGGGATATCAACTCACACTGGTCTGAATGAAACTAGCGCTGTACGAACGCGGCCCCGGACGGGGACGCACCGCAAGGGCCGCGGAGGTCTGGAGCTGTCCGCACTGCTGACCGCGGCGCCGCAGGAGCTGGACCGGGGCGGAGACCGAGCACCTCCAGCAGGGGGCAGGGCTCTAGCCGGAGGGCGTCGCGAAACCAGAGCTCCGCCCATACGGGCGGGGCTTGGGTCACGTGGGAGCGGCGCGCGGGGCGGCGCAGGCGCCAAGCTGCGCACACGGGGGGGAGGGGCCCACACCTGGGACCCATGGGACCCCTGGGGCCCGGTAGGGGGTCGGTCCCGCAGCGCCGGGACCGGAAGCGCTAGTGGTACGTGCTGCACACAGAGCTCTGCGAGGCACGTGACGTCCGCGTAGACGGGTTCCACCGCGGCGCAGGTGAGGAAACTGAGGCAGGGCCGGATCCCCATGGCTGGGACGATGGTGAGCTGGTTTATCAGGTGCTCAGTTTAGTAGGTCTGCCCTTGGACCGGGCCGCAGCCTGCATGATGCTCCTTCAGAGCCGACCCGGTGCGGCCGCACCTGCTGGACCCGAGGCGGCCGCGATCCTTCTTCGAAGGACAACGCCCCCTCCCGGCTCCGCGGCGACTGGAAAACCCGCTTACTCGGGGTCCGAAAACTCTAGGCCGGACCTGGCGCTGACCTGGTTGCCGAGGAACCCCCTTCTTCCGCGCCCCCGGGCTGCGTTCCCGCGCTGTGAGAGACTGGCGGCGCCCACCTGTCTGAATTGTGGGGATGAAGAACTGAGAATAGGATGGGCTCTGCCCTGGCGCGTCCACCCTGCGGAGCCGAGCCCTGCGTGGGGCTGGGGGCTGCCCGGGGGTGCGCCGGCTCGCCATGAGGGGTTAAAAGCGGAGGGACCTGGGTAGCCTCGTGGCTGTGCCTATGTATTTTCTCAGGTAAAGGTTGTTAGCATTTTTCAGAGTTTCCCAGGCACCTGCCCCACCCCGCCCCCGCCAAAGGTTACGAACTCCGGACTTAAAACTGGAGAGATCTGGGAATAAAAAGAGGAACAAGGCACCAATCAGACAGTCTGTCTTCAGGGTTGTTGCAGGAGCAGGGAAGTGAAGGATATGATGGAGATATTTAGAGATAAGGTAAGGGAAGATAAGGCGGAGTCTGACTGGGGATTCGGGGAGGGAGAACACCCTAGGAGTCCCAGAAGCTGGACTTAGGGGTTCAGGCCCAGTTGGGCCATGGTGGTTCCACAGCCCGATTATCTAGACGTCAGTTTAGGTTTGGTTTTGTTGTTTGTTTGTTTTAATTTTTACGCATTTTCCTTTGAGCCTGGCAGATGATTTTTTAAATAAAAAGTTATTCCAGATTTATTTTGAAAATCCTTTTCAGAAAGCTAGCTTCTATAGAGACTTGGAAGTGCCTGCTTCAGTCCCCTCCCTGGAGATGGAGAATTGGGATTCAGAATGCAAACCCTGAGTCCTTGGAAAATACCTACTCATGCAAAACCCACTTATTTTTTATACAAACAACATTTTAGGGTTAAAAATTATACCTCACATTTATGGTACTGTGAAGCTTACAAAGAACGTTCTATACATTTAATCATTTGATTCTTACAACTCTATAGAAGGTAATTTAAGAATCATTCCCCTTTTACCTTTGTGGAAACATCACCTAGTCCAAGGTCCATAAAGCTTGTAGGATTTTGGATTAGATCTTAGTTGTTTTTATTTTGGGTCTGATGCCCTTCCCATATCACCCTCCTTTATAAGGGCATGCCTTTTAGTTGAGATCTTACTCATTGCTCCTACAGGGAGATGGAAGATATTTCAGTTGATTGTCTTATCAGTTTGTGTCACTTAAATGACATCCAGGAAGGTTGGTCAGGACTGGAATTCTGGGGCTCCGAAGCCCCAGGCTTTGTCAGTATCCCAAAAATAATCCAGCTTTCCTATCAGCTGAATGTTCGCCTATTTGTGAAATGTTGAGAAGAGACTCCAGGCCTCCCTGGGCTGAGGCTTGTGTGGCAAGAACTACCCAGAGGCACTGGAAGGGACTGAGCACAGTGAACTTTGGCACAGAGATTATAACTGGGCTGTGTCCTTTGCCTTCTCTGGTGCTATGAATGCAGAAGGCAGTGTGGGCAGCTGCTGAAGGGGCAGCGTGGAGTGTGTGCTGCGGAGTGGACAGTCAAGCCAGAGGGGCCTGAGACAAGCCAGGGTCCCCACCAGACCAGAACTTCCCCTGCAGTGACACAGCTGAGGAACTTGCTCAGTGTTTTCTGTTCTGCTTCACTCTTCGAAGAGAAGTGAATCTGATCACTGCAAGGAAGAGAAAGATAATGCTGGCTTACTATTCTATGGTACCTTACCACATTTCACATTATATTCTGTATAATAACTTTCAAAGTGCCTTGTCTTTTAAGAAGGCAGCACTGAGGTTGAGAGAGTCTCAGGGTCAAAGAGTGAGAATCTAGTTTTCTGTCCCGAAGCTTGGTGTCTTCTGTGGTATCACCCTTGCCTTCCCTGCCGCACCCATGTAACATGATAGAGTAGGTGTTTGGAGCCCAGGCAGGAGACTGCACAAATGAGAGGCAGAATGGCCAGATCTTTTGGGAGGTTCTGTAGCTTCAGGATCATTGATCAGAGGAAAGGACCCCTGCCCCCAGCCCCTACATTCCTCACCTCAGGAGGTCTCAGAGTTTCCCAGTAGCTGACTGTGTCCTCTTGTTCTGCTTCTGCATCTGTTTAAAACTTTCTGAATCTGGCATCTGAGAGAAAGACTGGTCCAGAGTCAGGCGGACAGTCATCCCAAGGAGCAAAGCCGGGAGTTGGAGACTGAGGCAAGTAGGTGATGGCTCATTGCATGTGGCTAGTTCCGTGGTACTTGAAGACAGGGGCATATGGGAGGCCATGCCCCACTGCTGGTGGGATCTTGGATGCCTGTGTCATCTGGCTGCCAAACTGGTGTTTTCAAGCCTCCCTCTTTATCATCCAGAAGTGACAGGGCCTTGTTGCTGTAGGGGGGAGAGGTGCAGAGTGGCTTCTCAGTCAGCTGACAATGGATATGGTGACCCTTGAGAACACATTTGACTAGGCTGATAAGCTGCTGGAAGGGAATTGGGCTTGGAAGAAGCTGGGGCTCTCATCAACTGATCTCCCACTGCCTGCTCAGGAGCAGTCTTGCTCTCAGCTTTCTTCAGGCCAGCAAGCTGGCTTTGGGACCTGCAGGGTCCCCTTCCCGAGCCCTGACCCCTTCACAGTTCCAACCTTGGAGACCTTTATTTGAGGCCTTGCCTTGGGCCCTGGCTGGCCCTACCTGGGGCCAGGAGTGTCCAGTGCAGGATACATGACCAAGGACTGGGAATTGGGAGACCCAGACCACAGTCCCAGCACAACCACCCAGGAATCTCCCCCATCCCCACCCGCCTGTGTGACCTTGGAGTAGCCAGCCCCTTCTCTGGGCCTTAGTTTCTTCATCTGCTCAGTGAAGAAGGGGCAGAACCAGGGCTCTCAGGGAACAAGGGGGGAGCAGAGGAAGAAGGTGAACAGCTTTTCCAGCCTTGTTCATTGAGGGTGTAAAGCAGGAAGGCCCATGTGTGCTCTTAATTCCTTTCTCTTCCTTATCACCCCTTTCTTCCTTCTCCCCCATCCCTGCCTCAGACCAGCTCATTCCAAGGAGGGAGGATTCCCTGGGTGGCACCGGGGAGGGGCTGGGCTGGGCAGGTATACCCTAAACGTTTAGAATAGGATACTGTCTCTACTTGTTTCAGACATGAATTAACCCACCCAGTGCTGATACCTTGTTTTATTAAGACTTCATCAGTTCCTGCCCAGAGGCAGCTCCCTGAACAGGCAGGAGTTAGGCCAAGGAGGCAGGGAGTGAGAGTGTGAACGCCCGGCAGGAGAGCAGCAGTGCAGGGCCCCCCATACCCTTAGTGGTGGTCACATGTGCCTTAGAATCTGAATGTCAGCTGAGAGGAACTCATAGATTATCTTTTCCTAGTTCCTGCCTCTCTCTACAGATGAGGAGACCCAGTCCCAGAGTGTCTTCAGGTCACCCTGCCAGTGAGCAGTGAAGGTAGGACCCAACCTAAGGTCTTCTAAGCCCCAGGCTTGAGTGTTTTCTTTGACATCAAATCAGCACAGTCCAAAGTTGCCCTCCTTGCTGAGCTGGGAGTGGGTGGCTACCAGTTAGTTCCAGCCCTGGCTTACTGTGGAGTGTAACCAGTGAAATTCAAATTCCTTCACTAGACATTTAATGCCTACTCATTACCAGGATCTGTGTTAGTTGTCAGGAATGCAGGAATGAATCGGACAGCCCCTGTCCGCAGTTCACTGCACTGTATTGTGGTCACAGACATATAAATTACTCAAATACACTAATCCCACTTGCTTGTGCCATGTACAAAGGTAAGTGTGTGTTGGCACATGCATGCAGGCTACATACTTAGAGGAACAGCCAGTTGTCAGGGTTTCAGGAAAAAAACCTTTTGGAGAGAAAGTTTTGTTTGTGTTGGGCCTTATGAATGGGTAGGCATTCACCTAACTGGCATGGGTGGGGAGAGTCTTCATAATAAAGAAATCACCATGGGCAGCAGTGTGGAGGCCTGACAAAATATGTTATAGTCTTTGTACCTTAGTGGTCTGGTGAGGGTGATGAAGAGGCAGGAGTTGCAGCTAGAATGGTGGACTGTGCTCAGCTGTGAAGGGCCTTCCACCATGCTGAGGAGCTCAGTGTTAGAGTCTGAATATAGGGAAAGGTGTGAGCAGGTTGGGGTGTGATCACTCTGGCTACAGCATGGAGATCAAGCTGTAGAGCCAAGCCAATGCCAGGTTGATGGATACTGAAATAGGCTGGGTGTAAAATAATAGGGGCCTGGGCTGGGACAGTAGTGGTGAGTTCTAGAAGAGGAGGGGTAGCGGACAGAACTTGGTGACTAATAGCTGTGGGCAACGAGGGAGAAAGAAGAGTAAAAGGTGACTCCCAGTTTCTGACTTGAGCAGTTGGCTAGATGCTTGTGCCATTCACTGAGCTAGGGAACTCCAGAAGAGAAACTGACTTTCAAGGAAGTCCATTTGGGACAGGTTACAACTGAGATACTTAAATAACACCCAGACATGGGGTGAGGCCTGGGGGAAGAGGACAGGCTGCACAAGGAGCCATGGAAAGGACCATCTTCCTGTGATTTCAGTCTGTGTGACATGTGGGCTGCGTCACAGGCTTCTCTTCTTTAGTCTGCACCAGATAGCAGCAGAGAAGGAGTTTGTTAGCACTGGGCAAAGGTTAACATCTGCATGACGGCAGATAACTCAAAACTTTGCTCAACTTTCTGAAGGGCTAGGGGGCCTTGGCAGCTCTCCATTTTGCTGTTTTCTGGAGATTGACTGTTGGCAGCTGCAGAAGCCCCAGGGTTTCTGGGTGGCCTGGTCCTGCCCCTGGAGTGGCTGAGGGGCATGGGCGGGCCTCCAGTGCCCCGCCTCCAGCCCGCCCCTGCTGCCTCCCGCTCCCTCCCGGCTCTCCACCAGCAGGTCGTCCTCTTTGTCAGCAGAACCCGGGTGTGGATGCTGCTGATGGTGAGTGTCTTGATCCAGGCTTCAACTACTGAGGTAGGCAATAAGGGACCATATGGAGAATGGAGGTGCCTTGTAAATTGGGGGCTGCAGTGAAGAGACAGGGTCTCCAAGCTGGACATTGAAATGAGCAGGGATGGGAGTTGCAGTGAGGAACCAAGAATGTGCAGACTCCAGAGGGAACTGTTTTTGATAGAGTCCTCCGATGTCACCTGGGAGCTCTCGTTGTCTTAGCACTCACCTGGAGTTGAGGGAAATGAGGCCTGAGGAGGGAGAGACCCTGCTTGGCCTGGGGAGCCTACGGGGTCCCAACCTCCCCGGCCACTGACTCCCTACTCCCTTTCCATACCAGAGCTGCCACTGAGCTGCCACAGCTGTTGCTTGTTTGTGGTCTTATCAGGCTTCACCTTCTGGGAGAGGGCCATCAGATAAGCCCCACTGTGGGGAAGGAATACGGTACTGTCAGGTGGGGGCTGCATCCTCTGTAAACAACCTTGCTATTATCTTACAGAGAAACTGACCGGGCTTTCCTTAAGCGGAAGGGGTTAGAATTGGGAGGGGGAAGAGAAGGGACATCTGTTGTATGGTAAATTTCCTTTAGACTGTATTTGATGACTGAAAAAAAAATTGATCTATAATTCTCTTAAAGACAACATGCCCCTTGTGGCAGTGGAGAGACGACAAGCTCTGTGGTCATATTGATCTGGGCCCAAGTTGCAGTGCTGCTGCCTGCTGGTTGTGTGATACTGAGGAAGTTATTGAACTTCTCCAAACCCCCGTGTTGTCAGTCATAAAACAGGATTATCTGTGCATCACAAAACTTGTGTGAATGAAATTAGGGCATGTTTGTCAAGTGACACTAAGTAAATGCTGGTTGAGTGGCCTCCCTGCCTCTCCAATCAGTGGCCTTGGAGGCCTATGTGCAAGTGCTTTGCTCCATTTAGATACTGAGGTGCACTCTGCCCTTCTTTTTTATGTGGGTAGGAGTAGCTCTAATTTGGGATTCAGTTTCTGCCCTTATGATGCAGCAGAGTACAGTGGTGGGGGCTCCAGGACATGGCAGGACGGGAATTTCTTTGTAGCTGGTGGGGTGGGGAGTGTGGACTGAGAGGCACTGGACCTGCATGCTAGGTGTTCCCAGAAGTCAGTTTTCACTGCTTCCCGCTGGCAGAAGAGCCAGCAGCTAGAGGCCCACAGAGAGGCCTCTCACCTCAGTGCTGCAGGGCTGAGGATGAGGTTCCTCCTCCCCAAAGGGGTGATTCTCTGCTCACACTTTCTGGGGCACAGTCTCTAGATGATTGGAAAGCCACGTCTTGCTCACCAGTCCCTGAACTTGAAGTAGGGAGGAAGGGGTCATTGGAACATGGAAGCTGGAGTTCTCAGGATGTCTTCAGCCCTGGCATCCACCCCCAAGCAGCCTGCTGCTTCCCAGGCTTCATCACCCAGGCCTGGCCTAGCTCCCTGATTCCTAGGCCTACTTCAAAGCCACTCACTTTCTTCTCGGTCCTTCTGTGGCTGCCTAGACCAGACTTAACTGCGCTCACACAGCCCCATGTTCATACCTTGCCCAAGCTGCCTCCCCTTCCCACTCACAATTCTGTTATTTGTGTAATAGACCTTTTTCTCCTTGGGGATTATTAATGCTTAGTTTTATGTCCTCCCAAAGTGCCATGTTTTGAATAGGTCAGTGTTGAGTAAATGTTTGGGAGTAAGTGTCAAATTAGTACATTCTAATCCCTTTGTTGTACTCATGAGCAAACAACTAAATGACTGTGGTGGGGCCCTGTAACTAGGTAGTGGCAGGGGGGAGATGGAGCCTGTTTGCCTCTGTAAGTCCAGCTGTGGCGTGTTGCAAGGCTGGGATGCTGACTGTGAAGGTTCCTGGACTTTCTGCAGTGCACTGATGTGTTCCAGGCATTGAAGTGTGTCCTTTGTGTACTGACTCAGAAATGATTATCAAATCTATGATCAAAGACCGAGCCATGTGCTCTTGAATCATATATACATGTTAGGAAATCCAGGAACATTTTAGAGTGCGTAAAGGTGTACCAATTGTTCCAGGCTCTGGGGAATCTGTTTACAGCAGGCAGGTGAAAGCTGTGGTTTTCCTTCTAATTGTTCTGTGAACGGGAATTTGGTAATGTGTAACATTGCCATGTGAAAGAATTGGAAGCTGGCCTAGTGAAGGTTCTTGCCTGCTTGAACCAAGAACTTTGGTTTCCCATGAGTTGTGTCTTCATCATCCAGTTCTAGTGAATTCCTGTCAGCACACAAGGGAACCCACCGTGTACCAAATTTGGCACCATGCTGGACACCAAGACTCAGAGATGAGCTGAGGGAGACAGTCAAAGGAGCGAAGACCGACAGACATCCACATCTGTGTGGGAGGCCCATTAGAAGGATCATGTGTGAGGTTTGGGCACAGTACTGGGAGGGATGAATGAACACTCTTGGTGTGGGTGCAGGGGGTGGGCACAGCATCCGGGAAGGCTTCTGGAGAGGCACCTGAGTCCTGAAGACAATGATGAGCTAGGGCATTCCAGGCAGAGGCCCAGAGATGTGTTTGCATCTTTGGTTGTCACTGTGACCAGTGCGACCCTCCCACCAGGAACAGAGGGAACAGGAGCTGGGAGCCCAGCTTGGCGAGGCCAGCCTGCCCTGGAGGCTGTACTTTATTCCGTGGCTTACAGTCACCCAAGCACAAAATCCTGAATTCTTTGCTCTAAGACAATGCTTCTCAAACTTTCAGTGTGCATTTGAATTGCTTGCCAATCTGATTAAAATGCAGTTTGATTCCATAGTTCCGAGGTTGGGCTTGAGATTCTGCATTTCTGACAAGCTCTCGAGTGAAGCCAATGTTGCCAGTCCACGGACTACATTTTAAGTAGTGAGTGATCTCACTCCCCTGTGTGGAAGCTCCCTTTTATTTCTTATCTCAAATCTGAACTTCTCCAGCAGGCCTGAACTCTAGTCTGGCTGACCATTTGCTTCCCAAGGTCATCTCGCTGAGTTACTCCCACCTCATAGCAGTGGAACCCTCACAGCTCCCTCCCTTGACGGTGTCATGTGGATTTCTGGGCCTTTGCTTAATCCTATGGAGAAATCCTCTTTCTGGCCAAGTCCTGCAGGGGAGAACTGAGTCTGAGTTCAGGTGGACCACCCAACTACCTCCCCCCACACACACACACCTGGAGCTATACCTTGTGCTCTAAGCACAGGGAATCAGAGTGATAGTTAGGGAGGAAGGCTCCAATATGTCAGGTATTAGGATGGCACAGGAGCCAGATGGAAGGGTAGGTGTTCTGAGTGGCTGTCAGGGGAAGGAAGGCTGGCTGGAAGGCTGGGTGCTGTACCGGGGCTCCTGCCCAGAAGCCCAGGGTGCACAGCTGGAGGGAGCATCTGTGAGGCAGAGCTGGAGCTGGGAACAAGACTTGACTCTGACAGTACCTGCCTGTAACTCCCATCTCAATTGCAGGGTCCCCCACCCTATCTAGATGGACATCTTTTGCCCACCCTCTAACGCAGGCACCCAGCACCCTGTTCTTTCCCACATAATACCTCCTCCCTTAGTCTCTACTCCCACTCATTCAGCAGCCATCTGTGTAAATCTCTTCCCAGGGGAAAAAACATCAGATCAGACACTGGTATTTAACAGGGGCCATTTCTGGATGGTATTCAGGGGCTATTTGTTTTCTTGTCAGTTATGACTTTATATATTGCCTCATTTTTGTTGTTGTTTTATATTTACCAGAAACCTGTTTTATCTCCATAACGAGTTAAAATAAAGCTATTCTTAACTGGAAGAAATTTACTGGGATTGCATGAGTGGGGGCCTGCTGGACACTGGCTGGGGTCTAAATGAATAGGATATGGTCCCTGTGTCGGAGGCATTCCCAGACTAAAGAGGACAAAAGATAGGGTAACAGAACAGTGCCATCATTGTTCTAAGTATCCTCCAATCCCAGGAGAGAAAGCTGTCCCCTCTCCAGGGAGGCGATAGCTGAGCCAATGGGATTGTGAAGGACAAGCCAGCATTGACCAGGAGGGGCACCACATGATGGGGGAGGCCACAGCCCTTGGGGCCTGGTGAGAGGGAACAACAAGAGAAGAATCTGGAAAGGCTGCCACTTCTGTGTCATTGCCCCTGACTCACTGGGGAGCTCCTTGGGGCAGGAAAATCCATGTCTCTGTTGTACCCCGAAGCTCCTGCATTGGCAGGTGCTTAGCAGCCTTGTCCAGTCTCGCCTCTGACGCAGCTGCTCCCCACCCCTGGTCTCCTTGCCTCCTGGCAGGCTGCCCAGCCGGAGCCGTGCACGGGAGATCAGATTCCAGCTACCCTCTGGGAGCAGTAACATCTTCCTTCCTCTCAGTCTCCAGAAATGTCTTTCCTCCAGGACCCAAGTTTCTTCACCATGGGGATGTGGTCCATTGGTGCAGGAGCCCTGGGGGCTGCTGCAGTGGCCCTGCTTCTGGCCAACACAGACGTGTTTCTGTCCAAGCCCCAGAAAGCAACGCTGAAGTATCTGGAGGATATAGACCTGAAAACACTGGAGAAGGGTAAGCGGTGTCTCCATCGGGCTCAGTACTTTTCCAGGGCACAAGGATGCAAGTTTACTTGTTTTTATTTCTTTCTAAAGCAGCCCTTATTTAAATTGAAAAATGCAATATCACAACATTAAGAAAAATTTAATAATACTTTTTAAATTACCGGTAATTCTATTACCCTAACAGAATAGTCATTTTAATTTTTGTATATTCCTTTCCATGTGTACATATTGTTATACAGTGATCTTAGTGTAACTGCTGTTTTTCATTTCAGCTTTTTCTTATCAAAGGCATTTTTTGCTTTCTAATGTAGTCTCTAACTATAATGATAAATTGCTCCATAGTATTTAGGAATATCCTAGCATGGTTTACTAAGCCAACCCTTCCAGGGTCTCTTCCGAGGAAGTCTAGCTTTGTGAGATCTTCACACACACAAGAAAGGAATTCCCAAGTCAAATAGGTCTGAGAAAGGCTGTTTATCCTGTCGTGTTCCGAATGCTCAGCACAGGCCTGGCCCCCGGAGGGATGTGCTCCAAGGAGTGACGTGTCTGCTGTGTTACTGAGGCAGGTGTGGTCAGCCCCTCCCTGCGGTACAGCTGCGGCATATAGGGAAGCTCTTCTCCATCACACTTTTAGAGTGGACCTGCTGTGTACCTGTTCTGAGGGGACCCACCTGGGGTCTGTCCTGGACAGCTGAGAGCCCCTCACTTAAATGTGGTAGCTCTGCCACCTGACCATGTGCTTTCGGCGCTGGATCTGTAGCTCGGTGGGATTTCATTCGTGCCAGTAGTATGGGTGCAATTGGCATGAGAGTTCGGTGAGAGGTGGAGCTTACTGACTGCAGTCCCCAGCTGGCCCCTCAAACAGAAACCACCATCATCTGTTCAATAAGTGAGGGAGGCAGGAACTGTGACTGTGCAGAGTCATGGTGTAGGTCACCTTAGCAAGGGACTAAGAACTGCAGAAAGAGACCTGTCCAGTTTCGTTTAATAATGTTTCCTGATTTCGTTTGATTACAGACCCTCTCTCCTGCCCCTCCCCTTTTTTGACTTAACATTCCACTGAGACATGGATCCCTCTGGGAAGTACTAAAATAGTCAGGTTCATGCTTACTGAGCCCTTACTAACTCTGCCTTGGAGGATACTGTAGCAAGCACTTTTATATCCATCTTTTAAAAGTCCTTGCATTCCAAAGTGGTAACTACTATGGCTACTATTACAAGATACCTGCATTTTACAAGTGAGGGACCTGAGGTCCCTCTGAGGCTTGCTCAGAGTTACACAGCTGGATTGAAACTCAGACAGCCTGACTGTAAACCTGGGCTTGAACTGTGGTACTATACTGCTCTGAAGCATGTCCCTGCTCGGCATCTTCTACCCCTTCCCATTGATAATATTGCAGTTACATTTAGAAAAAATAAAATTTTCTTTGTGATTTTGTTGACTTAATTTCTTTGAAGTTTTTAAGAGTGGGTGGTAGGGTTTTTTTGTTTGTTTGCTGTTAGGTTTTGGTATGTTTCTGCACTGAAGGATTGTTACAATGTCCAGTGACACCAGCAATAAAAGAAATTGTCATTTTCCCAGAAATCTCCCAGTTTGGGATGCTCAAGTTTGAAAATAGATTATTGTGGGGGAAGGTCTTTTTGGGTATACAATAGTATTCTTACACTACATTGATTTTCTTCAGGAGCAAAAATATTCTGTTTCCTATTTGCCTTTTCCCACATATGAAATGCTTGTCTTGCCCCTGGTTTCTGACTTTGGCTTGGGACCAGTGGGGTTTGTGACTTGCTTAGTGGTTCAGGGTAGGGAGGGGTGGGTGGGATTGAATTCCCTTTTCTTCTTCCTCAGAACCAAGGACTTTCAAAGCAAAGGAGCTCTGGGAAAAGAATGGAGCTGTGATTATGGCTGTGAGGAGGCCAGGTTGTTTCCTATGTCGAGAGGTGAGTGCATTTTAGGATCTGGGCCAGCTGGGGATCTGTAGGCCCACTTTAGCCCTCTGTCAATGCTGGTCCATTCTGTTATTTGCCATAGGTCTTTCTTGTGACTTGGACTGTTTTCTGTTAATTTAACAGCTCACCATCTCAGGACGGGGTTAGCAACAGCATCTGGATTTTCTTTGGTACTCTCAAACCTTTTCACCTTGTGTGTACTCTCAGTGTCCTGGACTGTCTTTCCATTTAATCAGCACAGGCGTGCTCAGCACAGGCCTGGCCCCTGGAGGGATGCGCTCCCTGGAATGACACATCTGCTGCGTTACTAGTGCGGGCGCAGTCAGCCCCGCCCTGTGTCACAGCTGTAGCATATGGCGAAGCTCTTCTACGTCACACTTTTAGAGTGGACCTGCTGTGTACCTGTTCTGGAGGGACCCACCTAGAGTCTGTCCCGGACGGCTGAGAGCCCCACACTTGAATGTGGTAGCTCTGCCACTTGACTATGTGCTTTCAGCGTTGAATCTGTAGCTCAGTGGGATTTGAGTCATGCAAGTAGTACAGGTGCAGTTGACTTGAGAATTTGGTGAAAGTTGGAGCCCATTCACTGGCAGTCTCTAGCCTGGCCCCTCAAACAGAAGCTGTTGTCATCTGTTCAATAATTGAGAAAGGCAGGAACTGTGATTCTTGAAACACCAACTGCTAGTACTAGAGGGAATATCGGAGTCACATGTGTCCAGCCTTGTTACTCTACTGTTGAGTTGGAGTGGTTTGGTGGCCTGTCCGTGGTCACCCAGCCAGCTGGTGGCAGGGCCTGCATTACAGGCAGAAGACCTAGGTTCTGAGACCACGGCCTTGCCTGGGGGAGAACTGGCAATGACAGTAGCCTCTGCTCTTATTACAACGTTGCTTCTCAAGTAGTGACCTTGGCCCTGTCCTCCTTGTCATCCTCATTCCTCCGGTTCTCCCTCCCTGACCCTGAGGCATTTCCTTTTGTTCTCTTTCCTCTTTGTCTGGTTGTGCAGGCAAAGAGTCCACTTAAATTGCTGGATGCATATGATGCCCTGCAGTACCATACATATAGGGCACGTTTATACCTATTTTCTCATTAGTTCCTCACCATATTCTTGAAAAATACAGCTTGTTATTATTCTCATTTTACATAGGAGGAAATGGGGGCACAGAGAGGTTGTGACAAAGTCACACTGCTTTTGGGAGGTGTTTTAGTTTCCCATGCTGCTATAACAAATTACCACAAACTCAAGCTCTTAAAATAATGCAGGTTTATTGCCTTAACATTCTGAAGGTCAGAATTCCAAAATGGGTCTCACAGTGCTGAAAATCAAGGTGTCATCAGGGCTGTATCCCTTCTGTAGACTTTAGGGGAGAATCGGTTCCCTTGCCCTTTCCAGCTTCTAGAGGTTGCCTGTATTCTTTGGCTCGTGGTCCCTTCCTCCATGTTCAATGTCAGCAAAGTCTGGTTAAGTCTTTCTCATCACATCAGTCCAACATCCACTCTTCTGCTTTCCTCTACCACCTTTAAGGACCCTCATGAGGGTCCTTATCGAGGATAATCTCCTTATTTTAATTCCATCTGCAACATTCATTCTTCCTTGCCATGTAACATAACATCTTCATGGATTCTGGGAGTTGGGTATCTTTCATGAGACATTATTCTGCCTACCACAGAAGGTAAAGTTTAAACTCTGGACCTTTGATTCCAAATCCATGATGCCTCCAAATACCAACATGGAAGCCTGTTGTGATTTCATTTCTCCTTGTCAGTTAAACCCAGAAAGTTCCAAAAGCAACTGCTGTGCCTAATTATAACCTGTTTTCCTCTACTCTGCTCTCTTCCCTGGCACAGTATTTTGTGGAAAATTGTGTTTCCGAAAGGAGGAATGGATGGCAGGATGAGATATTTTGAGTGGCCCAGGGAGGTGTATATGACTCAGTTTCCACTTCAGGCTTTATTCAGTGACATACCCAGAGTAAAGAGCCCAGGAAAGGTGAGCAAAATCCTTCAGCTCATAAATAGTTGTTTTTTTACCCCTCTGGCCCTGTGGTCTTCTCTGCTCTGGGGCAAAGGTTGCCACCCACTTAAGCTCTTGATAAATGCATTGTAATCAATTCTACTTCATTAGCTATCCTTTTGTCTTATTCTGGAAAAATTAAATGTAGTTGCCACCATATAGCAGCATACCTGTATTGGAGGCAAGTGGGTTGCATTTGAGATCATTTCCTGCTGTTCTTTAGTTCTGACATCAAATGTGAAAAAAAATTATTCTTAACCTTGTAGCTTTACCATGACACATGCGGTTTCATTTATTCATCCAACACATGTTTTGTGACAGTCGATGCACCTCTCAGATCAGATGCATTCTCCCTATCATTCACCTTCAAATCTTCCTACATGGCATCTGGTGCCTTCTTGTGTATCCAGCCACGTGCTTGGTACTAGGGAATACCAAGAAAGAGACTAATTTCTAATGAAGAGACACATTTGGAACTTAAGTGACGCTACAGAAAAAGTCACCAAGCAGGGCAGATGGGATATGCACAGGGAATGGGGGCTTCACTCCTGGCTGGCCAGGGAGCTCCTCCTGAACTAGCCAGGGAGAGCTTTTTAGAACAGGAATGCCTTTCCAGAGGGTGGGAGGTTATTGCAGGGAAGGGGAACCGATTAAGCAAAGGTGAGGAGGCATGAGTAGAGCTTGTCCCATGGGCCCTTGTGCTAGTTTATCCTACTACAGGGGAGGGGCTGGGAAATGAGATAGGAGAGACGGGTCATGGCTGGAGAAGAGGACCGTGTTTGGCTGCAATCTCATGGTTACTGGCTGCCCCCCAGCTATGGAAGGACGTCCTCAGAAGGAGCCTTGCCTCTTCACCATGGAGAAGACAAGGAGCCTGGGCTAGGGGGGGACCTGTTACCTGGTACTGAGGCCCAGTGCCATCTGGGAGAGGCTTGTTCCTTGCACTTGTGTTGCCTTTGTTCCTCCAGTTGCAGCCCCGGCCCCACTCAGGGCCGGTGGGGAAGCGGGTGTGTGTTGCCCTGCGGGGCCGCAGGAGTGCGTGCCCTCGGATCCTCCCTGTCTTCCACAGGAGGCTGCAGGCCTGTCCTCCCTGAAGCCCAAGTTGGACGAACTGGGCGTCCCCCTCTATGCAGTGGTGAAGGAGCAGATTGGGACTGAAGTGCAGGACTTCCAGCCATACTTCAAAGGAGAAATCTTCCTGGATGACAAGGTATGTGTGCTGTCAGCCAGTCGGATGCAACCTGGTGGGAATTGTGCTCAGCTGTGGAGAGTTCAGGGCCTCAGAGTGTGTTTGGCGTGCTGCTGGCGACTGATTTCCCTTCCAGCTGCCCTGAACTTGCAGGGGCTCTTGCAGTCCTGAGGAGAGCATGACCCAGCACTTAAAAACTCTCCTCTCAGTTATTACTGAATCCTTTCCTGAACTGTGACCCATGAGGCTAAGAAATAGCTGAAACCCATTGGGCTCCTACCACCATGCAGTTGGGGTTCCCTAGCACAAACCCCCGTCCCAGATTCCTTGCAGCCTTATTTCTTCTCCATACTTCTGCCTTCCAGAATGTGGAACTGTTATAACCCCATCAGACACAAGAACCCTCCAACCCTGCAGATCAGTTGTGAGAGGTCAGAGTCAGAGTTGAAAGCTACAAATTTGTTTCTAGGTGGGGCCTGCCTTGGGGTCAGAACCTGGACCAGCAGAGTTCCGTGTCCTCCGGCACATTGAGACTGGTGCTGGGTGGGAGTGTGTGTGTGTTTGGAGGTGTGGGGTGGGACACAAACCGGCAGACTTTGGGTCATTACCTGAGCATGCATGCCCTACTGGGAGTCTTTCCCACCCAGGTATATAGGCTACTGATAGAGGGAATCTGTGTCTCACTCCTGCAGAAAAAGTTCTATGGTCCCCAAAGACGGAAGATGATGTTTATGGGATTTGTCCGTTTGGGTGTCTGGTACAACTTCTTCCGGGCCTGGAATGGAGGCTTCTCTGGAAACCTGGATGGCGAGGGCTTCATCCTTGGGGGAGTTTTTGTGTTGGGATCAGGAAAGCAGGTAAATTCCTAGTTGTTCACTTGTGGGTCTGTGACTGTTTTTCTCTGTGAGTGTGAGACCTCAGCAGGGAGGTGACTTTCCATACTGGGAGTCTCCCAGCCTTCCTTCCAGAAAGCCAGGGAATATGAGGAAGAGAGGGGAATTGTCACTTATTAAGCATCTGCTCTCCAGGGCACCTCACACACAAGCTCTAACTCCTGCATCACAGTAACATTCTGGACAGCTACCGAGAGTTCTGCCATTTTTCAGTTAAGGCACTTGAGACTGAAAGGGAATAAGCAGCTGCCCCCAGGGTCACAGCTAATCAGCGGCACTGCTCAGACCTGAACTCGGGTTTTCAGACTCTAAGTTCTATTTTCTGTGCTTGAACTAAAGAATAGTTGCTATTGGCAACTTGGATTTACTCTCTTGCAGTATTCTTAGGCCATCAAGGATAGATGGTAGGAAAAAGTGAGAAAAGAAGAAGAGATAAAAACAGGCCTAATCAGGGGAAATGGCAAGGAGCTGTGGGGAAGACTGTGCTTTTCCTGTGGGGTCCTGTTGTCAGGGGAAGCAGAGGAAGGGACCCTTGGGGAAGGTGTGAGTGGGAGAGGAGAGTTCTCTGTGGGCCCAAGAGGCAGGTAGGCAGGTGCTGCATATCCGACTATGGACAGCCGTGCGCTGGGGTGAGCTCCTCTTCCCAGGAAGGGAATGCAAGCAGAGGCTGAAGGGATGTGCATCAGAGATGGGGGAAAGTGGATGCAGGCTCAAGAACAGGAAAAGAGGGCTTGGAGAGGGTGGCCTGACTTCTCGGCCCATGGCTGCCAGCCTTGGTCGTGACATCAACACTTGGCCTCATCTCTAAAAAGACAATGTGAGTCTGCATTGGTGGATCTTACTACTGATACCAATAATTGCATACTTTTCCAATTTGCAAGGAATAAAAGTGGGACCAGAAATCGTTCCATTTGAAGCTTTATTTTTAATCTTCTTTTAAACTTTGGTAATCATCCTTGCTGATCTATTTAAGGATGCAGCATGACATGGTATCTGATTTAATGTAAGTTAGATTTGCAAATTTTATGGTAAATATAGCAAAATGTCTTCAGAATAACGGCTGCCAATGAGTACCTGCCTTATTACAGGTGCTCAAATACTTGATCTTATTTCTTTTTCACAACCAATCTGGGATGTCAGGTATTTTTATACCCATCTGCATGTAAGGAAATGGGCCTAGAACTATGAAATAACCAAAGACACAAAGCAACACAGTAGTCCAAGGGAAATGAAACTCAGCTCCTGAGACCCTGCCCTTACCCCCTGCCCATGTCCCAAAGAGCCACCTGGGCAGGCCGCTTCCCCAGAGGCTAACACAGCCTCTCCCCATTCTGGCATTCTGGGGTCCTTGCCTGCTTTCCGTCCCAGCCTTCCCTGCAGCCTCCAGGGCAGGGCTTGGCTCACCTGCCAGCTCCTCTTGCCTGGGAGTGATTCATCTGATGCTCACGGGCTCCCTGAGCCTGTACTGTTGGTGCTCTCTGCGGCTCCTGCCCTTCATCCTCCTGGGTAGGAGTTTCGCTGGGCTGACTGAGAGCCAGGACTTATCTCAGTTTTTCTTGGGAGCAGTTTTTGCAGTCGCATTATGCCAGGAGCCACTCAGTGGGAATTTCCTTTGTAATAATAATCTTTAAAGAATGTTTATTTTAAAGAAGTAATATGTATGCATTATAGAAATTTTGGAAACAGTGAAACAGCAGAAGGGAACGAGCCATCCGGAAAGCCCAGCCACCCACGATCATTAGATGATGGCTGAGTGACTTTTTGATTTGTTTGTTTGCTTATAAAATGGTGTCTTACTGCTAGATTTTTTTTCCCATGTAACAGATCATGAACATTTTCCCACGCCATTATACATTCTGCTTCAGTATTTTTAATGATCATAATGTTTCACTGAGCAAGTAAATATAATTTCCTGATATGCTTCCCTGCAGTCACCACAGTGTGGTAAGACTTTTTTTTTAAGTTTTTATAAATGGTGACACAATGGACATATTTACAGATGTTTATTTTTAAAATAAGGTTAATTCCCAATGAATTCTTCATTGCAGATTCCTTGAAGCTGATCTCAAATACATTATTTTATCTTTTCTTGTACTTGAGAGTAACTTTGGGGTATCCTGTGTCTTAATGCATTTTGCTTCACAGTGACAGAAGTGAATGGCCTCCAAATTCCTAGGAAGAATAAAAAAAAGAGTCTCACTTTTTTAAAGCCTGTGCAAAATGGCCTCTGAGCTCTGCTTCCATTCCTTCGGGCTTTTCTGTGTTAGCTCACTCTGTCCCTTTCTACCTGTAGACATCCTGGTTGCGTTCCGCGGACCAGGTGAAGTACTTTATCATTTGTGCAGCCTTCCCTGGTCATCCTTGTCATAATTAGTCACTTCTGACATCCTGCTCCCAAAGTGCTGCTTCTGCAGGCCAAATGTAGTGGTGTAGCCTGTTGATTATGTCTGCCTCCCCCCTCGGGGGAGGGCAGGGGCCAGGCCTGATTTGGATCTTGCTCCCCGCTGCCCAAGCATGGGGCCTGACTGATAGGTGGTGCTCAGTGTGTGTCTCATAAGTGATGACTCAGAATAAGGACTGACATGCCCTCTTGTTTCCTTTTAGGGCATACTTCTTGAGCACAGAGAGAAAGAATTTGGAGACAAGGTAAACCCAGTTTCTGTTCTGGAAGCTGCTAGGAAGATCAAACCACAGACCTCAGCCCCAGAGAAAAGCTGATCTCATTGAAACTGCCCAGCTCAGGGATAACTGGGGACACTCACCTGTGTTCATGGGATGAGTTAATGTTTCACTCATATCTCTAAGGAGTTAGAATCCATTTGTACCTTATTCTCAGTATGGATTATTAGCATATTTTAAAATTGTACCCTGTTGAGGCTCAATAAGCCAAAATAGCTCCAAAACAAACCTGACAAAAATCTATGAGTATGGTTATTTCAGCTAAAAGCTGGCTTATATTTGAGTGCTCTCATCATAATAATAATGCTGTTATTTGCAATGCTTTTTGTGTTCACGCCTTCAAAAATTAAGAAAAATTGATGTTTGACTTAAAGATTAGAGAATATAAGGTTTTTTGTGTGTGTGTTTTCTGTTAATGACTTGTTACACAAAATAAGACTCATGTGATGGAACTGATATATTCCAGGGTGATTTGATACAGGTAATCATGAAGTGAAATCTGTTTTTCCATTGTTTTCTGGTCTAACTTTAGAGGTTTGTCCTAGAAGAAATGATCCTCTCTGGTTCTAACAAATTATGTATCAGAAAGCATCCTGTCTTTTAAAATCACCTATATATACAAGTTTTGCTGATAGAACTAATAATAATAAAAATATTTGTCACAGTGCTGGCTGATTTTACTTCACTGGTGCCAAAGGCGTTGAAAGTGGTAAGTCGCTGCACGTTCACAGGGTGAGGTGCGGAGTGGGTGGTGGTTGGCACTGGAGTCAGAAGCTCCTCTACTTCTAATGATCCTAAGAGGTTTGAAGGAGGTTTCATCCTGTCATTCCTGGTAGTGATGGGCTGTCTTTCCTGGAAGAATGTCTATGGTATTTAAAATTGGTAGCTGCTCTCCTATTGATGATCTTTTAGCCTAAATTTAGCAAATCAGGAAGAGAAGGAACAGTTTTAGGATGATATATAACATTTTGTCATATGAGTGATTGTGAAGTCAGCAAGAGCCCAGGGGATGTCTGCCCTTATTGTCTGCTCAAGGCACCAAATTGGCCCAAGAGTAGGTAGGTGGGGTGGGACTGGGGAGAAGAGGAATGTATTGGGGTCCAGAGAAGCCTGGAGGACTCGAGGAGTCCTGTTTATCCAGGAAAGCAAGAGTGGAGCATGAGGACGGACATAAAACTGGAGTTGGGATTAAGTGTTCAGAGTGAGTAGAGGCAAGTGGTTCAGAACCAACACTGTGACCACAACTGACTTTTTGTGGTAAAGACCACCTAGGTTGTGGAGAGACCTGTGAAGGACTGGGCTTCTGCAGTCTTCGAGGTAACGCTCTTCAGTACTTGAGCTCAATACAATGACCCATCCTCTGGTAGCCATCATCACTGGGACTCCAGTTAAGAGGCTGCTAGGATAACAGACAAGAATTCTAAATATAATGATTCCTGCCTGCCATTCAGGACTATTTGTTTTGAGAAGTCATTGAGGGATGATAACTATAAAGCAGTGCTTCTCAACTTTAATGCACTTGCAAACATATGGGGAGTTTGTTAAAATAGAGACCCCAGTACAGTAATCTGAGGTGGGGCCAGGGTTTCCACATTTCTGACAAGTTCCTGGGTGATCACAATGCTTTGCAGGTCCATGGATCACACTTTGAGAAGCAAAGCTATAAAGGACCTTACAAATCAAAGGCATTAATATCTGTGGGCTTTATGCTTGGAGCTTCAATAGCCTTTGACAAACATTAGCTGGCTCCATTCTTATTTATTTGATAAACTAATTGAAATCCATAATAGTGCAAAATACCAAAAGATTCCAAAAAAGAGTAAGGTACAGTCCTTGGTGTAAAGCTGGTGGTTTTCAATCTTGGATGCACAGCAGAATCACCTGGGAAGCTTTAAAAAAATTCAGATTCCCCAGGCCACACTCCCAGACTAAATAAATCAGAATCTTTGGAATGGGACCTAGGCAACAATATTTTCTTAAAGCTCCTGGAATGACTCTAATATGCAGGTAAGGTTGAGAACCACGGCTCTAAAGGAACTCAGTGTCAAATGTTTGGGAGCCCAGTTCCCACAACTCAAGATCTCAGCCAGAGCCCGACTGCCCCTGATAATCTCTGATAAGTTTTGGGGAAAAGTCGCCAGGTGGCAAGGGTCAGGGATGGCGTGGACATGGAGCTGAGCCTTCAAGGTGAAGAAGATTTAGAGAGGTGGACAGAGTAAAGAGGCCATTTCAGGCAGGGCCAACCCCGTGACCAAGGCATGGCCAGAGGGAGAGTAGACAATAGGTGTGGAAGGACAGGGAGGAGTCTGCTCTATTTTGTTTGCCTGATTCTATGCCCTCTTCCCCTGTACACTGATTTCTCAAAAGCCAGGGTCTGTGTCTGCTTTGTCTCTTTTCCCAGGGCCAGACATGCCATTATGAGCTAGGAAGGTGAGATGCGAGCAAGAGGCTTTAGGGGCTGTAGGTATAGTGTGGAAACAACTGAGGGGAGGGACTGAATACTTATCCCCAGCTCTGGCTGCCTTCCCTCCTCCATCCTGGGTTACTAATGCCCCATGGGACAAGCAGACAGGTTGTATTTCTGAGTTTATGTTTGGCAGAGAGTGGGAAGGAGAAGGATTCTTGTTCTAGTTTAACCCCTGTATTAAGGATCACAGCTCCAGCTCCCAATGCAGCTTGCTGTGTGCCAGGATGGAACATAAAGACCTAGTCCTCCAAATTCCTTGAGTGTGTAGTCTGATCACTGATCCCTGCTTTTGATTAGCTACTCTAGATAGCTGGGACCTGCTGAGGTCGGCCATTGTTCCAGCACCCCTCGGGCAAAGGTGGCAGAGAAATCTTAAAGACCTCCTCCCCATCCTGGGTGCTCTCTTGAGTAACTAAATGCAGGTAGTCCTTTTTGCCAGGCCCCACCCCAGATTACTTACTGTACGGGGTCTCTATTTTAACAAACTCCCCAGGATATTTGCAAATGGATTAAAGTGTGAGAAGCACTGCTTTATAGTAGTTATCATCTCTCAATGACTTCTCAAAACAAATAGTCCTCAAAACTATGGAAAAAGACAGCTTCAAAAGCCATAGTGGTTCCTTGCATTTCTGCTGGCCCCTCTTCTACTTCCTCCACAATATGGGGTGGAACCAACTTGCATTCCTGTTGTGGGTCCCTGGAACATCCCACGGGAGCAGAGGGGCCCCTGTGCACATATGGGGGTGCATGTGTGCCTGTGCCAGTCCATCAGATGGGAGGCTGAGGGACCAAGCCTGGGAACATGTCTCAGGCTCCCCCCAACCCGAGTTTGTCCTGAGGCAGAGAAGTGGCTTGCAGACAGCTGGGACAGTGTGAGAAACAAGTAAGTCAGAGTGGCCTCAGGAAAAGGACAGCCTGCATTTAGTCACTCAAGAGGGCACCCAGGATGGGGAGGAGGTCTATTTCAATGGGAGTAGAGGGTGCCTCCCTGGAACTGTAAGTAGGGAATCCCCAAGGCTGCTAGCCAGCACAAGCCCAAGAAATGAAGCAGCCTCCATGATTCCACACAGGCTCAGATAAGACCGAGTTCCCTGCCCTTCACATTTTCCTTGGATTGACCTTGATAGGAGGGCTAAGCTCTGAAGGAGAGCACCAGCCAAAGCAGAATCCATTGGCAAAGACTGTGAAAAGGGCTTTTTGCTTTGATTTGTTTGTTTCGGTTAGCTCCTGGCATTCGAGAAAATCTCTGCATTAGCATTAATGGGACACAAACTTAAGAAACAGCTCAGGGACTAAGTCCCAGAATTAACACTTTAAAATACCTGATAAGGGTTTAATATCTAGAATGTATAAAGAAATCCTACAACTCAACAACAAAAAGACAAACAACCCAATTTAAAAATGGGAAGAAAACTTCAATAGACATTTCTCCAAAGAAGATATACAAATGGTCAACAAGCATGTGAAAAGATGTTCAACATCATTAGCCATTAAAGAAATGCAAATCAAAACCACAATGAGATACTATTTCACACACAGTAGAATGGCTACTATTGAAATACATGTAAAATTACAATTGTTGGAGAGGATGTGGAGAAATAGGGACACTCATTCATTGTTGGTGGGTATATAAAATGGGCCAACTGCTATGGAAGACCATTTGGCAGTTTCTCAGAAAGTTACATATAGAATTTCCATATGACCCAGCAATTGCACTTCTAGGTATAGACCCAAAATGTTTGAAAAGAGGGACTCGAACAGATATTTGCACACCAGTGTTCATAATGGCGTTATTCATAATTGTCAAAAAGGTGGAAGTAACCTGTGTCCGTCAAATGATGAATGGATAAATAAAATATGGTGTGTATATATAAATATACACACAATGGAATATTATTCATTGGTAAAAATAAAATTTTGGTACATGCAACAACATGGATGAACTTTGAAGACATCATGTTTTGTCAAGAAAGCCAAATATAATAGGATAAATATTGTGTAACCGCACTGTTATGAAATAGAATAAGCAGAATCATAAGAGTTAGAATCTAGAATACAGGTTACCAGAGGATGGGGTGGGGGTAGGAAATGAGGAGTTAAATTTGGTACAGAGTTTCTACTTGAGTTGGTCGCAAATTTTTGGTGATGGATGGTGGTGATGGTAGCACAACATGGTGGACATAGTCAACAGCACTGAATTATATGTTTGAATGTGGTTAAAAAGGGAAATTTTAGATTATATATCTGTTGTTAGAATAACAATTTTAAAGAAATAGGACTGTACAACACAACAGTGAACCCTGTTGTAAACAATGGACTATAGTTAATAGTACAATTATTAAAATGTTCTTTCACGAATTATAACAAGTGTACCACAGAAATGCAAGGTATTGATAATTAGGTGGTATATGAGAACTCTTTGTTTTATACATGATTTTTCGGTAAACCTACAACTCTAATTAAAAAAAAGAAAGAGCAGAGAGATACAATGGCAGTTAGAACCAGGTTTTAGCAATGGAAGTGGTAAGATATTTTCAGATTATCAAATTGCTGGATATATTTTGAAGGCAGAACTTCCTTCCATGCCTGAAGGATTAGATGTGGGATGTAAGAGAAAGAGGAGTCAAGGATGACTCCAAGATATTTGGCCTGAATAACTGCAAATGAATTTTGCAATAAAAAGGAGCAGAAAAATGATGAGGTAGAGGGAAGGTGAATGAACTAGAGGTATGAGTTTTGACTTGGATAAATCAAAACAATGTTAGGGAAAGATCCAGAATAATACATTCAATATAATACAATTTACATAAAAGTTTAAGACATGCAAAACAGTATTGTTTAGGGCTACATACACGTGGTAAAAGTATAAAAATATGTCTGGAATGATAAATGGTGTACGGCCAGGGTTGAGCACCATCTGGGAATGTCACACTTTTAAATGTCCTTTTGCTCAGGCCAGAACCTAGTCCAATTAAACCAGAATCTCTAGGGATGGATTCAGGATCAGCATTTTTAAAGTTCCCTAGGGGATCCTAATATGTAGGCAAGGTCAAAAACCACTGCTTTAAATTTGAAAAACAATTGTGAAATCTTTGAGAAGCAGAAAGAATTTTCCCCTTTTGTAGCTAGGCCTTGGTCAGGGTGTCTGTTTTGGAGTTAAGCAAGACATCCTCCTGCCCTAATTTCCATGCTGTTCAGCTATGAAACATGAACTAAATAGCCTCTCCCAAGAGGCAGTTGAGTCCAGACTGTGCTCTTCCAGTACCAGTTTCTGCTACAAGGAACTCCTTGGAGAAAGGGCTGATTGCAGCTTGGGGCAGAAAATGTGCAAGTAGAGCCCAGCCCATCTTGTCATACCAGATATCCAGCAAGCTCTCAGAGGTCACTGGGGGCTTGTAGAAGGAAAGGACATAGGAGTTTCCTTGAATGGGTTCTCACTTCCAAAGATGGGACAATCTGAGCATCAGTAAGAATAATTGCCATGGATGAAAACACATCAGATATATTTAAATCCATGAGTTCATTCCGATCCTTAAGACAAGCTTTGAATGATGCTAAAATATCAACTCACTTTGAAACCTGGTGTGCCAGTTTGAATAGATTGTGTCCTCCAAAAGCCGTTATCTTTGATGTAGTCTTATGTGGGCAGACGTTATCAGTTTTGATTAGATTTCTTTGGGTGTTTCTTTGGAGAGGCACCCCACCCAACTGTAGGTGATGACTCTGATGGGAT
>PVKY010002201.1:0-19395 GCA_004027775.1 Bradypus variegatus | reverse complement strand
GGGGTCTTTCCATTCCCCAGTGGGGGCTTTAGAGATAAGCCTATGCCTCAAAACCTTAGAAACTCACAGCAGAGGAGAGGACTGAAGGAAAGATCTGAAAGTCTCATTGGGAGACACAAGGAAGGAAACAACCTCAACTTGGAATCTGATCCAGAGCTCAGCTCTGCATTTGCCTGCTGTGTGACCTTGGGCAAGTCAGCCAACTTCTTTGAGCCACAGTTGCCTCATCCGTAAAATGGGATTACGCCGCTTGCCTTGCAGAGGGTTGTGCAGATTAGAGATGATGTATGGAAACACTTGGCCCAGCTCAGTACCTGAAGGCTGCTGTTATCAGGCCTGAGGAAGGCTCAATTCTGAAAACAGTCTCCAGTGCCTTGTAGAAGGAAGTGATTCATTCAGAAGTTTTCATTGCTGTGGGTCAGGCATGGGGCTTGCTGGTGGCTACAGCCCAGAGAAAATACCTTCTAGCAGATGGGAAAATGTCACATCCACAGGTAACTGCCATTCGAGGTTCAATGGGTCCTGAGCTGTAAGAAAGAAGCCCAAGAAGCTTGGTATTCTGAAGAGAGAGACTTCTGTTGAAATGACCAAGGGAGGCTCCATGGAGGAGGTGGCATTTGAGTGAGCCTTGTAGGATGGGCAGAATTTCAGAAGGCGACATCCATGACTGTGTGCTGGGCCCTTCACACTGCTTTACAAAGATGGTGTCAGGGAATCATTACAACAGCTCCACAAGGAAGGAACTGGTATGTTTATCATTTTCCAGAGGAGGAAGCTGAAGCCCAGAGAGCTTTGAAGACTTCCCTGAAGTTACATAACTAGTAAGTGGCAGCACCAAGGCTTAACCACGTGTGACTTCAAAGCTCTTAAGGCTACTCTGAATGGAAGGAACAGAGTGAGCAAGGCAGGGAGACGTAATTGAAAGACATGACCAGAGAATGATGAAGACTTTGGGTTGGCCAGAAATATATGAAGCTGGAATGGCCACACAAAGTAGGGCAGAACATGGGATGAGTTGGGGGGCAGTAGGGGAGACAAAGACCTGAAGGCATCTTCTAAGGCCAAGGGAGCCATTGACTGCTTTGGAGGGAGACCAGGGAGGAGATGAAGAGACCTCAGTGCTGAACTTTGGGAAGATGATCTGTGGCAGGTACACGAGTGGACTGGAGGGAGTGGGGTGGCGCTGGGGGCTGGAGACCAGTTCAGAGTCAGTTCAAGAGCAAAGGCAGCACCAGCCTCAGCCACCAACATCTAATGAGCTGAGGCTGAAGAGTCAAAGGCTGACCAGGGAGGGGCAGGGCTGCCTGGAGGTGGAGGGGAGGAGGGAGGCGGGGAGAAAGGACACACGGAGAGTGTTGGCTCTGCTCCTGTGCCTTTTGTGCCCTGCTCCCCCAGTTCCCTGCCATCCCGGACAAGCAGGAGGAGCTTTCCTGTTGCTCCTGCAAAAGCCTTTAAGGAATCCACAAGGCTATTTCCCACCCTTGCACCTTTGCCCATGGTATTCCCACCACCTGAAGTTCCCTCTTCCCTCTCCCAAAACCTCTCAGACTTTAAAGCCAGCTCAAATGCTTGTGCAAGGTTTCAAATTGTGCTCACTCTATGACCCTCCATTCCACTGCTAGGAATTTATCTTAAGGAAATAATTATGGATGGGCATACAGATTTAGTAATGGAAAAAAAGGAGGAGGAGGAGGAGAAAAAACACACAAACAACAAAAACCCCAAACCATCCTAAATGCCCCACAGCAGGAGGTTGGCCAAGACACCAATGGTACATCCATACTGACCTGGAAAGAGGCCTACGGCCTGATGTAAAGTAAAAAATGCACATGGCATAACACTCTGGTTCTGTAACAACAACACAGCATGCACGTGTATAGGCTGAGAAACAACTCTGAATAAGGGCACCAAATTATTGTTTCTGGGGGCTGGGAAGGAGGGTTGAATTTCACTCTCAATACTATCTATAGAAGAAATCTGAAGTTTCATTTTAACTGAAAAATTTGAAGAGAAAATAGATCTTTCAGAATAAATGTATTGCCATAGGAAGCTGTTCATGATATCTTAAGTGAACAGAGAGGTTAACAATCAATATACAAGAGGGACAATTGTGGCCAGATGGAAGCTAGAACTCCAGGAGTCAGTCCCTCCACCAAAGCAACTAGCAAACTGGCAGGAACTGTGTGAATCAACTATTTTGAAACTCTAGAGTCCAGCGGAATATTATGCAGCATCCAGGGAAGACCTGGATGAAGAGGTTGGTAAACGTCAGTGAATTTCACCCTCTGTGTAATCACTATTGTCCCCCAGCAGTGAACTGTGTAGCGGCAGCAGTGGGGACTGCAGCCCAGGCTGCTGGGGCAGCTTGTTGTTGCCAGAATGACTATAAGGGCCTAATCCTCCAAAGTCCAACAGTGTGTGATCTGATTGCTCATCAGCTCTAAGGGAGGCCACTGTTCCAACCACCCCCAGGCAAAAGTGGCAGAGGAGTTTTAAAGAAACAGCACTCTATTTTTAATCTCTCTCTTTTCTCTTTCCTTTCTTCATTTGGGAGCAAAAATAGTTTGGAAAAGTCACAAATTGATTTTCCCAACCCTTAACAGCAGCAAGAATAAAAACAACTAAAACCTAGATTGCAAAACCTAGCAATCCCAGAAAAGGAGGAGAACTAGATTTCCAGTTATAACATAATATGAAAAATGTCCAATTTCCAAATAAAAAATTACAAAACACACAAAGAAACAGGAAAATATGGCCCATTTATAAGAAAATAAGAATTTGTCAGAAACCATTCCTGAGGAAGCTGGAACTATTAGTCAAAGACTTTAAATCAACTGTCTTAAATATGTTCAATGAGCTAAAGTAATCCACATACAAATAATTAAAGGAAATTAGGCAAATGTCTGAACAAAATAAAGAGATGGAAATTTAAAAAAGGAAACAGAAAATTTGGAGCTGCAAAATACAGTAATTGAAATGAAAAACTCATTAAATGTATTCAAAGCAGATTTGAACTGACAAAAGAATCAGTGAATATGAAGACATTTGAAATTACCCGTCTGAGGAAAGGAAAAGAAAAAATAATGAAGAAAAATGAACAGAGCCTGAGAGACCTGTGGGATACCACCAAGAGTACCAGCATACACATCACTGGAGTTCCAGAAGGACAAGAGAGGGAGGAGGGGACAGAAAAAAGTGTTTGAAGAAATAATAGTTGAAAACTTCCCAAGTCTAATGAAAGACATAAATATGCACATCCAGGAGACTCAATGATTCCGCAAGCAGGTTAGAGATCTTCCCAAGGCACATTATAGTGAAATTGTCAAAATCCAAAGACAAAGAGAATTTTGAAAGCAGCAGGAGAGAAGCCACTTGTCATATACAGGGGATCCCCAATAAGAAAAACAGTGGACTTCTCATCAGAAACCATGGAGACCAGAAGACATTGAGAAGGCATATTTAAAAGCCTTAAAGAAAATAGCTACCAACCAAGAATTCTATATCTGGCAAAATTCTCTCTCAAAAAATGAAGGAGAAATTAAGACATTTACAAAACCTGAAAGATTTCATTAACAGAAGATAATAAATGATACAAAAAATGATAAAGGGTCCTTCAGGCTGAAATAAATGACACTAGACAGTAACCCAAAACCATACAAAGAAATAAAGACCATCATTAAAGGTCACTACAGAGGCAAATATAAAAACCTGTGTTATTATACTTTTGACTTATCACTGCTCTTCCCTCACTATATGACTTAACAGGCAATGTATAAAATAACATTTTAAATCTGTGTTAATGGGCATACAATGTATAAATACATAATCTGAGACAATAACAATATAAAAGGGGGGAAAGAGATATATAGGAGTAAAGATTTTGTGTACTACTGAGACTAGGTTGGTACTAGACAAACTAGGTTGTTATTAGGTTAAGGTGTTCATTGTAATTACAAAGGTAACTGCTAAGAAGATAACTAGAAAATGTAGAGAAAAGGAAAAAAGAAGGGAATCAAAATGTTACATTACAAAATAGCAACTAATTAAAGAAGAAAATGCAGTGATGGAGCAGTTGAAGACCAAAAAACATTCAAGACAGATGGACAACACATAATAAAAACAGCAGAAATAAATCTTTCCTTCCCAGATATTACCTTCAATTTCAATGGATTCAATTCTCCTATTAAAAGGCAGAGTTCAGTAGATTGGATAAAATAGACTTAGATTTTACAACAAAAGCACAAACAACAAAAGAAGAAATAGACAAAGGAAAAAAAAGATAAAAAAAAGAAAAAATAGATAAAAGTAGATAAAATAGACTTCATCAAAATGAAAAACTTTTGTGCATCAAAGGACATGATCAAGAAAGTGAAAAGACAACCTACAGAATGGGAGAAAATACTTGCTAACCATATTTCTAATAAAGGTTTAATATCCAGAATATATAAATAACTCCTACAACTTGACATTGAAGAGACAAACAACCCAATTTAAAAATGGACCAAATGACAGTGTGATTGTGAAAACCTTGTGGATCACACCTCCTTTATCTAGTGTATGGATGGATGAGTAGAAAAATGGGGATAAAAACTAAATGACAAATAGGGTGGGATGGGGGGATGCTTTGAGTGTTCTTTTTTTCACTTTTATTTTTTATTCTTATTCTGATTCTTTCCGATGCAAGGAAAATGTTCAGAAATCGATTGTGGTGATGAACGCATAACTGTATGATCATACTGTGAACAGTTGATTGTATACCATGGATGATTGTATGGTATGTGAATATATTTCAATAAAACTGAATTTAAAAAAAAATGGACCAAATATTTGAATAGATATTTCTCCAAAGAAGACATTCAAATAGCCAATAAGTATATGAAAAGATGCTCAACATCATTAGCAAATTAAAACTACAGTGAGAAGCCATTTCACATCTAATACAATGGATAGTATTAAAAAGCGGAAAATAATAAGTTGACAAGGATGTAGAAAAATAGGAAGGCTCATACGTTGTTGCTGGGAATGTAAAATGGCGCAGCTACTTTGGAAAGACAGTTGGCAGTTCCTCAGAAAGTTAAACATAGAATCACCATCCAATTCAGTAATTCCACTCCTAGGTATAACCTAAAGAATTAAAAGCAGGGACTTGGACAGACATTACTACACCAAAGTTCACACAGCATTATTCACCATAGCCAAAAGGTGGAAGCAACCCAAGTGTCCATCAGGAGAAGACTAGATAAACCAAATGTGGTGTATACATACAGTGGAATATTATTTGGCCATAAAAAGAAGTAAAGAGCTGGCAATACTTCCACACGGATGACCCTGGAAGACATCATGTTGAGTGAAATAGGCCAGGCACAAAAGGACAGATATTGTATGATTTCTCTTATAAGAAATACTTAGAATAAGCAAAGTCATAGAGGCAGAAAGTAGAATGTAGTTACCAGGAGTGAGGGGAGAGGGTTAGGGGGAATTATTGTTAAATGAATATTAGTTTTGGTTTGGGATGATGAAAATGGTCTAGAAATAGATAGTGGTGAAATTTGCACAGTACTATCAATGTACTAAATGTCAAAGAACATTAAAATGGTTAAAATACTTTTTTACAGTATGTGCATTTTACCACAATTAAAAAGAAATAAATAAGTTATTTAAAAATCAGTAAGACAACACTAAGACTTACTAGAAAAATGAACAAAGGCTATGTGAAAAACTGACAAAAGATATATACTTGAAAAAAAAATCCTGAACCTTGATATTAATGAAATAAGTACAAATTAAAACAATGAGATACCAGGTTCACCAAGCAAATTAACAAAGATTTAAGAACAAATAATAGGGACTCCTTCCAGGCACAGTGGAGTAATAGGGACCAGATTTACACACACGCACACACACATTCACACATGCTCGCACACACACACACATTCACAAATCAGTATACAGCATATGATTCCATTTTGCTAGTTATATATATATAGAAGGAAATTTACAAGGACGAAAAGCAGCATATCGTCGGTGGCTGTTGCTGAATAAAGGGGGTTGCATTTTTTTCCTCTTATTTTTCAGTGTGCATGTTTCATTTTTCTGTAATGGGCATGCATGATAACATTATCACTGGCATTATAAAAGTCTCCCTCAGCTCAAATATCATTTCCCTGCCTTGAAGTTTGCCTCTCCGTGGCCCCCTTCAAAGCTGTCGACCCCTCCCAGCTCTGGTAGTGCCGTGTGCAAAGCTCCATGACATCCGCTTTCTTTCTGTTTTACCATCGCTGGTTGACTTGTCCCCATCCTCCAACCCCATGAGCCACTTTCCGGCAGATGTTGGGTTCCATCTTTTGTGACCTAACACCTGGCTCAGGATGTAGCACCTAGGCGGTCTCCAATAAGTAGGAGATGGACATGCAACTCGCTCAGGGCCCCTGGGGGATCCTTGGCAGGTAGGGCAGGACCACCAAAGAGTAGCACCCGGCTTGGGAGTAGGTGGGTTGGACACTGGACACACAGCTCCTCCCAGGAGCCGCCTCCTAGCCCCGGTGGGGAGTGGCCTGGGTGTCCAGCTCAGGTTGAGCCTTAGGTGGGAGCCAGGCAGGGCCTGAGGTTCCAATGAGTTAGGATCCGGCCTGGGGGCTGCCAGGAGGTAGCAGGAGGGAAATCTGAGGCAGGGGCATGTGCTGAGCAGGCCGTGACTCAGGTTTGGCCTGATAAGTTTATCAAGCAGTGCCGGCTGCCAACCGCCAGCGTGGAGCAAGCCAGCGGGCCCGGCAGGAGGACGCTCCTGGGCCGATAGCGCCTTCCAAGTGTTATCAGGAGCCCGGTGGCCCAGAGAGCAGGAGAGGGGGAGCAGGGGAGGGGAGAGGGCCTTCCAACCACTTCACCCAAATGACAAGAGACTGGGAGGAAGAGGCCTCCCAGGGGTTTCTCAGGGGGCCTTTTCTTCCCAGCAACATGAACAAATGCAGTGGGAATTAGTCCTGTGCTGGTGTGGGCTGAAGACCCCAATTCCCCAGTCAAGGTCTTGCAGGCCACGGGATTGTGCTGATGCCTCCCAGATCTTCTGCAAGGTCTAAAGGGAAAGTATGCTTTTCTGGAAGGTTCTAGCACCCCAGAATGTATGAGAATAGCATGTGGGGCAGGGGGGCAGGGCCTTGGGTGCCTCCTGTGATTTAGCCACTTCTCCACCATTCTTGCCCCACTCCAGCCTTTTCTCTGCCTGCTCCTGTAGTCTTTGGTAAGAGTCAGACTCAGTTAACATTTAATGAGGCCCTACTGAATGCTCAGCCTCACACTCGTCACCGTCTCAGGAGTATAACTCTAGGAGACAAGAACATTGTTATCCCTGCCCTACAACTGAGTAAATTGAGACTCAAAGACAGTGCAGATGAGCAGGGAGGAGAAAAAGGATACAGGACAGCAGCATGAGGAAGAGGAGAAGGAGGAGGGATGGGAAGCCAGGCCAGGGAGCCCCCATCCTCACCCCACCCTCACCCCACCAAGGTTTGGAGGGCTCTACATGAAAGCGCATTGCAATCTCCAAGGAAAAGTCGCTCCTAATGTGATGCTCCAGACCAAAAGCACAGTTGTACATGCAGCCTGATCTCAGTGGTGTAAAACCACCTGCCATTGGGAGAGGCAGCCACCAATGTCCTCTGAGTCACCTTTGCGTGGTGGGAGGCATCATGGTGGACTTTTTATTCCCTTTTTATACTTGTTTCTGGGTTTTCCATCATTTCCACAATGACAGTTTGTGTGTGTATGTGTGTGTTTTGTTTGTTTTTGTTCTTGTTTTTAGAAAGGACTTTTTTTGTTTGATTCAAAAGGAAAGAAGGAGAAGATACTGGATAGGGCCTCTGGCCTGCCGGGAACAGTCTGCTGGAATTTCCAGCCCAGGAGTGGTTGGCAGGCACCCCTCTCTGCCCAGCCCTGGGGCAAAAGCAGAGGGTCAGGCCTGCCCATGTCTGCAGAGCAGGCAGCCGTGTCCCCTGGAGTCACATATGGCAGCCGGGTCCAGGACCCTTACAGAGGCACAAAGGTCACCCTGAAGTGCTGGAATAGCTGGAAGGAGGTAGGTGACATGGTGGAGCTATAACCTTTAGCATCCTTTGAAATTTGCTCTGTAGCTACTCATTGAATTGTGCTTTGAGGGTTTTCACCTCTCTGTATATACCCTATATTGCGTAATAAGGAAAAAATGGAAACTGTGGAACTTTAACCCATAACAATTTTTGAAATTAACTATATGCCTGCTTGTTGAGATGTACATCGAAAGTTGACACCTTTCTGTACGTATGTTGTATTTTACACTAATGGAAATAGCTGAAGTTGTGGAACTATGACCCATGATATTCTTTGAAGTTTGCTCTCTAACTACTTGTTAAATCATACTTGGAAAGTTGTCACTGCTATGTACATATGCTAATGTTCACAATTTTAAAAATGCATTAAAGTAAAATTTTAAAAAGTCACCCTGAAGGACTGGAAGTCATTCATTCGTCAACTCTATTTTTTGTGCACCCACCGTGTGCCTGGCACTGCTTTAAATGTTGAGGATAGGACAGTGGAGAAAACAGACAAAATCCCTGCCCTCTTGGAGCTCAGAGGATAAATAAAATCGAGAGGCAGGGAAGGGCCTTCGGGTGTAGAGTAGGGGTGGACATAATAGATCCCCACTTCAGTGGGGTAGCCAGGGACAGTGTCACTAAGGAGCACGGAGTTTCCTCTTGCGATAGGGTGGTGTGGAAGGACAAAGCCCGGGACTGATTTATCACCTGGCCCCTGCTTGGCTGGGTGACTTTGGTCAGTCTTGCCCCTTCCAGGCCTCAGTTTCTCTCATCTGTCAGTTGTTGAACAAGAAACTGGAGGGTGGAGGTGGTGACCGTGGGGGAGCACAGGGAGGACGCGATGCCTGCCAGCATGTGTGTACATGTGAGTGTCTGGGCTGAGTTTCAGTAACATGGGAACACAGTTTGAAAATTGGAAAGATGCACTTAGAAATGTAGATACAAGAGTGGGACTTGACTCATTTTGCAGCTTAGACACTGCCTGGCATTACTAATAGCAATAAATTAATATCTAATATTTTTTGAGAGCTAATGAAGTGCTAGACACCGTTGCAAGCACTTTATATACATTAACTCTTTGAAGGAGGTAACTGTATTATTCCCATTTTCCTGATGAGGAGACTGAGGCCAGAAAGGCAATTGACTGGGTAGGTCCACAGGCATCTCCTTGAACCTGCACCTGTCAGCACCCCTTGGCTCAGAGCCTCTGCTCTTTCTGTTCCCTCTCCCTGGAGGGTTTCTTCTCTGACCACTTTGCTCAGTTCTCAAAACTGTGCCAGGTCCAGCTCAAACGCCACCTCCTCCAGATGCTTTCCCAGGTAGCTTAATCTCCCCTGCCCATGCTTGCCCCAGGATTACAGCACTCCCACAGGCAGTGCTGTGAGTGGCTGGGTATACGTTACACCTGCAATGAATGCCATTGTTATTATTATCACTGCCAACAACCCTGACGGTGAGCTGGGGAAGCCCAGATCCTGGGCTGGCAGATAGGGGTCCTGCTATCATGTGAAGAGCTGAACCGTACCATGCTCCTCGGCCATCCCCTCTGACAGCTGGGGCCACAGACGCCAGGTTGAGCTTGGAGCTATTTATGCAAGGGTGACTTAGGACTTCCTCCCGGGGCTCTTAAAAATAAAGGGGTTATCGTGGCCCTCAGGCCCCTTCCTCCGCATGAGGAACTCTGACATGATTTCTGGGGTAGGCTTCACCCCCAGGCCTCTCTCAGCCCAGCGAGGACTTATCTCTGGGCTCAGTCAGGCAGCAGGAAGGGAGCAAAGCGACCACCATGGGCAGCTCTTCCTGCCCCAGAAGCCCCTTTTGGGAGCAGCAGGGGATGTGGCCACTGACTCAGGGGCGTCAATCACCCCTCTTCCTGGGGCTGCGGTTGCCCACCAGACTCGGGGGGTGTCAGAAATCAGTCGGGCAGAGAGCATCCTGGGAAACCCAGCCCAGTCCAGCCTGGCTGCTCTGCTCCAGGCCCTTCCACTGGGCCCGTGGTCCACTGTCTCACAGTCCCTGCTGGGACATCTGTCTCCACTGGACTGCCAGCCCTGGGAGGACAGGGACCAGGCCGTGAGCTGCACAAAAGGCTACCCACTGCAGAGGCGGTAGCTGGGCCCCCAAAGGTCAGGCCCACTTTGTAGGCAGAGTGAGGGGCAGGGCCGCTGGAGCCTTGGAAAGGCAGGGCAGAGCCCTGGGGTTGGGGCCCACGTCTCCCTGCTGAGTCCTCTCTGCAGGAGCCCATCCCTGGGGGGATTTCTTTCCACCATGCAGGTCCCAGATTTTCAGTCCCAATAGATGCCAACTCCTCTCAGGGTTAGAGGAAAGAACACCAAGACTCCATTCACCCATCATTTGTGGGGTACCCACTCTGTGCTGGGCCCTGGAGGGGCAAAGTCCAGGAGACAGGAAGCCTGGAGGATCTAAGAGCCTGAGGGTTCACCAAGCCCACCCCAGGGGGTCAGGAAAGTCTTCCTGGAGGAAGCAGGCACCTGAAAAAGAAAAAACATGTGATTGGTGAAAAGGGGAGATGGCCACCCCAAGCCAAAAAAATAGTCAGTGCAAAGGCGTGGGGAGACAAGAGGCCTCCCATTGGCTCCCAGTGCCCCTCTTGGGGCCTCAGGGGCCAATCTATAAAACAAAGGTGGCCTAGAGGGGTGCTGGGAGCAGGCCTGCAGGAACTCAGCCACCAGCCCCCCACCCCCTCCCCAGCTCACTGTCACCTCCCGTCTCTTCCAGCACCTGCTGGCTCATGGAATGCCCATCTGGGCTTGCCTGGCTCAGGCCACCCACACCAGGAGGCCCGAGACTCCTCTGGAAGGAAGGTTTCAGACTCCCCAGTTCAGCCTACCCAGGGCAGCTCTTCAGAAGCCTACAATCTTTGCTGGAAACGGTCACAGTTCAGGGTTTCCTCCTGGGGCCAGCTCCCCAGCACCCCTCAGCCCAGCCTCAGACTTATCACTGCTTTCCAGCTGCTTTGCCCCCAGCCCTCTCCAACTACCTCCCCCGAATGATTCAGCAAATCTTCCCTCCTTAGGGGGGAAACAAGGGTGAAAAAATCACAATGTCAGATTACAAAGCCCCAACTGTAGGGCAGGCCCCTTGCTTCAAGATAAGAGCCCGGCTCTCCACCCTCAAAGCCCCTCTGGCAGATAAAACTTCTTCTCAAGTAACATGCCCTGCTGCAGGTGTGGGGCGGGGAGGCATGGCCATGTACAAGTCCGGCTTGGGGGAGAAAGGGCCCTTGGGTGGCTCTGCCAGGGGCTGCAGGCCCAGGGCTCTGACACTGTGCAGCGAGCTGGACAAAGAGGAAGCACTGGTGGCTGACTCTGGTGTTGCCTTCCAAGCCCAGACCAAGGAGGCAGAAAGAGAAGGGTGGAGGCTTTCTCAGAAAGTTCGAAGTGAGGGTGCCCCACAATTGCCTTCCACTCCTGGCTGTCCCTCTGCCAGCTCAGCCTGCAAAATATGTTCCCCTGCAAGGCTGAGCTGCACCAGCTCCAGGCAGCCCAGTCCAGCCTGTCTCGGTTGAGGAAGTGAAGGCACAGGTACTCAGGAGGCTGGCAGGAGGAAGGAGGAGCCCAGATGTTATTCCCAGGCCCCAAGCCTCCTCTGGAGAGGACTGGGTGGGCCCAAAGCCAGCTCAGCCATATTGGTCCTGGAGGCCTTTCCAAGAAGAATCCTAGAGTCAAGTTAGACCTGGAGACCAGCCCTGGGGCATCAACTCATCTACAGTATGCCTTTTGGACCTGGGGTGAAGGGTAGAGATTGGGGGGTCAGGCCTCTGAAAAAGTGGAGAAGAATGAAGTGGATGTGAAGTTAAGCCTTTGCTGGGCTCTGCCACCCCAAGCAAGTCGTTTTTCTTCTCTGGGCCCCATGTGCTCATCTGTAAAATGAGGATGATAATAAAACCCACCCGCAGAGCTGTGCTGTGGAGTGATGTGTACAGGCAGGCAGGAGCGGCCCCAGAACAGCCTCTGTTTCCTGGGCGTGGGGGGCAACACTCTGATTGGAAAGGCGGTGGCCTGGGGAAGTGCCTGCACAGTGCCTGGCACACAGGCCTATCCAGCATCCTGGGAACTCTTCTCCTTTATCTGGGGAAACTTTCTAAGGTCCTCTCCCTGGAAACCACTGGGTTGGCTAGAGTGGAATAACAGTGACAGAGCAGCCACCAGGCTCCTTGGCTCTAAGGGCTTTACATGTATTTTAAATCCCCAGAGCCAGACTTGGAGCTTCTGCAATCCACTGGCATGACTTTGGGGAATTCCCTTTCTCCCTCCGGACCTCAGTTTCCCAAGCTGGAAAAAGAAGAAACCTGGCCAAGACAAGGTCTACAGACCCTTCAAACTGGAAGTTTTTTAATGTAAACTGCTCGTGGGGCATGTACTTGGAGTAAGATGCTGGGCCAAAGAGGCATGAAAAAGTTGTGTGGCCTTGGTAAGTGTTGGCTAAATAAAGGTTGAGGACCAGAGCCCAGCCTCAAACAGCTCATGGTTCAGGTGGACAGATAGAGTGGGCAAGGCCCCTCGTCTGGTGGTTGACAATGCCAGGGTGCCTTGCTTTGGGCCCAGCAGACAGAGACCTGCAGGGCTTGGAGATCTGGTAGGGAGCGGTCACTTCTCAAGGGAGGAAGCTGTTTGAGCACCCAAGAGGCAGCAATGTCAATAACCACAGCACAATTCTCTCCCTTTTTATTCCAATCTGGCTTTGCCTGCCTCTGGGCTTCCAGGAATGCTGTTTCCTCTGCCTGGAAGGCCGTTCCCTCAGTTCTTCATCAGGCTCCCCCCTACTTCATTCCAGCCCCAACCCACATGCGTCCCACAAGGGATCCCAGTTCCCCAGTTATAGACTCACAGGCCCAACTAATTCTCCCCTTGGATGCTAATTATAATTGCCATTCAATAACTATTGTGTCCTAATCTGAACACGGTCTCCTCACAGACTGTTCATTCTCCGAAGGTTTCTACTGCTTCCCCAGCACCCAGTATATAAATATTGTCCGGTGGAGGGATGGGTGGATGGAGCCTTCCACCACACAAGTGGACATGATTCCTCCCCACCCCAGAGGGGCCGATGCCCAGTGAGGACCCAGGGCTAGGTCATAAGGTACAGCCGGGGAGTGAGGGTGGGGCCCTGAACTTTCTTTTGCCCAGGGCCATGAATTGGAGTTCAGAACCACTTACAGTCCTACCTGAAACTACGTGTATTGTGGACCCATTTGGGAACTGCTTCCTGGGACATCAGCAACGGGGTGCCCCAGACCCCATCCCAGAGCTGAGCTCACAGACCCTGCCCACTGCCCAGGGGAAGAACAAGCCCTCTCCAGTCTGATCAGCTTAGAGGTCCATGGCCGATGGCATCGTTTGTCCATGTAGAGCACTCACTGTGACTGGGCTATTTATTCCTGGGTTACAGACGTGGAGACTGAGGCACAGAGGATGAGTTGTCCAAGGTTTGACTGGATGTTAAAGGACCTCTGTGCCAAGAAATTTTAATCCCAACGTGAACCTGGCCCAGGGAGTCCACCCTTGGTCCACTCTCTGCCCCAGACCTCCAGTCCTGGACACCAAGTTCACACTCAGGGTGCAGCTGGGCAGACTGAGGTGAGGACAGGAAGGGGACAGAACCTAGCAGCAGGTTCCAGAATGCCAGCCCCTACCCCCAATCCCCTCCCTCTCCCTCTTTCTTTTTCTTTTTCTCTTTTCTCCTGTCTTCTTCTCCCCACCTCCTACTCCTTACCTTCCCCTTTTCTCCCCTTTCCTTCTATTTCTCCCTATTTCTCCCCCACCCCCACCCTTGCCACCTCCCCTTCTCCCTCCCTGCCACCCTCATAGCAGGCATGGTGGCCATGCAGTCCCTGAGGCCAAAATTCCTGAATTACTTGATTCATCCATTCTAGCTTCTTGTGGTCTTTGAGGGTTCTTTTGCTGCCTTGAGTCTGGTCTACCGGGCGGGGGGCGTCTCCTGCTGCTGGGGGCCAGGCCTACTCCCCTCAGGGGTCCCAGGTACCAGCGGGAAGCTCTCTGGCGCCCCCTGGTGTGCGCGCCCCGCAGGGCTGGGGGCCTGCCGAGGGCTGAAGCGCCCGATATTCTCTGCTGGTTTGTGCGTTCACTCATTATTTCTTCACTCATTCATTAACAACATTGATTCGGTTCCTGATCTGTGCTGGGCACGGGCGTAGGAGCACCACCAACAGACAGACAACCAGACCGTTTGGGGGTGGGGTGCACTGTGTTGGGGGCAGGAAATGTCTTATAGTGGAGGGGTCTCTCCGATGTGGGGGGGACAAACACCTTCCCAGAGGTTAGTTACCCCGGCTGAAAGGCAGGGTTAGGAATCGGGGATAAGGGGAAAAGTGTTGGGAGGAAGCAGGAGAGAGGCCCGGGAGCCCGAACCCCAGGGTCTCTGCGAAAGGGTTTGGGTTTCCTCCCCAGAGCACTGCGGCGTCAAGAAGGGGCTGAGGCAAGGTAGGGAGCCATCAGATTTGGGTTTTAGGGAGAGAAGCGCCCCCTGGCTTCCGCGGTGGGGAGGCCATCACCAGCCCCTGCAAAGGCGAGTGGCGCCCTGACACGGGGTGGCGGCTGGGGGGGGGGGCGCAGTGCGGGAGGCGGGCGGTCCCTTAGGGTGAAGCCGCCGCCTGTCTAGGGACCCGCGGTGGGGCAGTGCCGGAGGACCACGGCCTGACGCCTCGGGGGCCCCTGTGACCCTGACACACGCCGGTCTCATGTGGGAAGGGATTTATAAATGGTCGTGACACCCACGGAGAAAAGCTTAGTGACGTCTAACAAAATCACAGATGCACACACCTTTGACCCAACAATATGTTACAGATATCTAGCCCGTGTGTGAAATGACACACAGCGTGATTCACGGTAGCATTGTATTTGTAAAAGATTGGAAACAACCTAAGTAACCATCAAAAAAAAAAAAGACTGGTCAAATAAATCGTGAAGTAACCATACAGTGGAATAGGGTGCGTCTGTAAAAAGAAATGAGGAAGTGCTCAGTGAATTGATATAGAGTGATTTCCATGATATATTGCCAAGCAAAAAAAAGGAAGCGATAGAAGGGAGTGCATAGTAAGTTACTATTTGTGGTCAACTAATTATATAGTTGATTTTAATAGACCAATAATTCATATTATAATCTCTAGGGTAACTAGTAAAAGCCCATGCAACTATTCATTAGAGGAAAAGGAAGATAATAAAACTCATTTTCTGGTTGGTTCCGTTTTTTGAAGGAGATGGAGAATATATATATAATTTTGCTTATAAATATGTAGACTATCTCCAGAGAGATCAAGAAGCTGCTAGCCTGGCAACCCGAGAGCTCTCGGTGCCCGGGGAGAAGTGGGACACGGTCTTTTCACCAGGAACCTTGCAGCGGCTTTTCAATATGGAACCCCAGCCTGGAGGTCCCCTACCCCGTGAAAGAAAAGTGTGAGTGGACGTGGGGAGCCCCGTTAGGAGTCTGCGCGCAGCGGGAAAGCTGAGAGAGGCTGGCGCCCCGGATGAGAGCAGGGATGGGGCGGGGAGGGAAGCAGGTTCCTGACACATTAGGAGCTGGATTGGGCGGGGCGGGGCGATGGATGGGAGGGGCCGGGTGGGGCTCGGGCGATCCAGGATGATGCTCAAATTTCCGGCCCTGCCGTTCCTGAGAAAGGAAATCCTAGAGAAGGGTGGGAGGAAGAGGTTTGGGGAGGGACGGGATGGGCATCGTTTGTCATTTTTCTTCTTCTTTGGCTATCCAGGATCCCCTCCGTCTCCATGTGGGAGAAATTTCCCCCTGGGTGGTATTGGTGGGAGGACAGTTCCCAGCACCTCCCTGCCTGCCTGAATGAGCCCTGGGTCCAGATTCTTCCTCTGTCACCCCCTAGTAGGGAACCCCATAACCTACGCCCCGCCCATCGAATGCTTTCCCAGTTCTAGCGGTAAGTGACGCACCTGCTCACCCTCCAGAGCCCGCGGGGTTTGTGGGTGACTGACGGCAACGGGCACTACGGAATTCTCTAGGGTTAATAAAATATTCTATACCACGATGGAGGTGGTCACTGCATTTATTTATTTGTAAAACGCATCAAACTATATACTTAAAATGGGGATATTTTATTGTATGTAAATTATACCTCAATAAAATTGTGTTTTTTAAGCTGCAGACATTTTAATGATTATTGTTGAGCATGAGCATACATTTTGGAAATTTCTTACTTCAAACTGCAACAAGTTAAATGAATGTTTATAATAATATACAAAGAAATTACAACAAAAAGTAAAACTTGCTTAAGTGTGTCTTGCACCTAGAACAGTGTTTTTTTTCTTCCCTTAATAAATCTTTATTTTTGAGCTGCACAATTAAAGTTGGTTCTAAAGTGTGTATGTATATGTATACATATTCATAAATGCATATCCATACATATGTATATATATACACATATAGGTATATTGAAAATACATGATAACCATAGCACAAAAGGAAGGAGGAGCCTAATTGTGTTGTTGAATTGTCATGGACGTGGTAAAAGTTTTACTTTATACTTAACATTAATAGATCAAGGATTCATATTATAATTGCTAAGGTAACCAGTAAAATCACGTACAATTATTTATTGAGGAAAAATAGAATGGAATGTAATTGATGCAAAAGAAGTTAAGAAAATGGAAGAAACGGACATAAAATGAATGAGACAAATAGAAAATAGAGATATGAAAAATTTAGGCCCAAATATACTAGTAATTTCATTAAATATAAAAAATAAAAAGATCATTAAATACTCCAATTAAAAGACAAAGATATTAGACAGGATGAGAAAAGCACAACTACATGCTACTTACAAGAGACAGACTTAAAATATAAGGATACCAAAAAGTTGAAAGTGAAAAGATGAAAAAGGTACACCATGAGAACACTAACCAAAACAAATCTTTTGTAGCTATATTAATACTGGACAATTTAGACTATAACAGAGATGAAGAAAAATATTTCATGATGATTAAAGGGATATTTACCAAGAATATGCAACACTTCTAAATGTATATGTACATGGCAACATGGCTTTAAATATATATAAAACACAACTGACAAAACTAAAAGGAGAAATAGACAAATTCGCAAGCATGATGGGAAATTTCACAGAAGCAGATAACAGCAACAAAAAAGCCACAAAGGACACATAACCTAGCACCAGACACCTGAAAAATGTGCATTCTTTTCAAATGTACCTGGACCATTTTTTATTTCCTTGATATAGAAAACTGAACAGGACCCTACTAGAAAGGAAAATTGCAGGCCAATCACTAGGGAAAAGTTCTAATACATATATACCATATGACTCAGTAATTTCACTTCTAGTTCTATAACCACAGAAACATATACAGATTATACCAAAAAGTGCACAGGAGTGTTCATAGAAATACTATTCAGAAGATGAAAAAAATGGAAATACCCAATGTACCTTAAGAGTAAAATGGATAAATTGTGATACACTCATACAATGGAATATTCACGGTGATAAAAATGAATGGACTACGGCCACATATAACATGATGAATCCAAACAACATGATATTGAGTGAAAGAAGACAGACATAAGAATATATACTGCATGATTCTAGTTATATAAATTTAACCCAAGGCAAAACAACTCTACAGTGTTAGAAGCCAGGCTACTGTTTCACTCCGGGGAGGCGGGAGGGATTGGTGACTAGAAGGGGACACCAAGGGAGCTTCTGGGACACAGGCAAGAGTATTTCTTATTCTCAGTGGTAGTTACACAAGTGTGTTCACTTTGTAATAACCCATCAAGATGTTCACTTTTATACAATTTTGGATATATATGTCATACCTCAAAAAGTTCATTTAAAACGAGAGAGAGATGCCACCGCTATCCATGGAGGGCGGAAGTAGGAGCAGTGTAGATTTGGGGGCAGAAGAGTCAGAGAGAGGCTGTTCCCAGACCCCAGGCAGGAAGCAGGGAGATGTTCCTGGGCGGGGAGAGGAACTTGCCATTGAAGGACCCGGTGATCTACCTGCTTGCTCATGAGCTGCCATGCCGCCAGCACTGTGCCAGGCACCAGGGAAAGCTCTGAGTGGTGTGAAAGGAAGTAACTACCTTGGACGAGAAAAGAAATCATAACAAATTGTAATTTCTGTATAACGGAGACCACAAGCATCCAGAAAATAGAAGACTTAGATGTTAATTAATTGCCTGACATATCTTTATAGTGCCTTTCCCTGTATTTTTTTGACCACATACTCTGCTCAACTCCTCATATGGCAAAGTGATTTTGCAATATTTTCTAAAGAGAGAAGATAATTTAGTCTTTAACATAGTTCATCATAATTTGTTTTGGGATATTGCTAGTTAAGAAAAGTTGTTTTTGTTTTTTTCAGTGCCACAAGCTACTATTGATATTGATAATGCTCTGCTAAGACACAATAGAATAGGTTGGGGGCATAAAACATGCTATTTTGCATCCAGAATGCTCGCTATCTATAGTACTGCTACAGATTTGAGCCCTACACAGAATTCTAATAAGTTATATTTTGTGTCAATCCCATCAAAAATGAAAAAAAGAAAAAGTCCAGAGCAGACTTAACTGTACATGCTGCACTATTGCATTTATTCCTGACAGGAAGGAACTTCTATTTTGGTTAAGTGGCCTCTGCCTACACTCTTGCATGTCTGATGATAAGAATTTCCCAAAGAGTAGCTCCTGGCTCTGAGTGCGATGCCACCTCGGGCTCTGCACCCTCATGTCACAACACTGCATAAGAAGAGGATGGTAGGTGCATTGCTGGAAGCCATTCCTACTCAGGATTGCCAGCCATTTCTTAAGCATATGCTGAAATGACTGCAAATCATGCACACGTATTCCACTAAATCCAAATGAAATGCATTCCCAACTCTACTTCACCGTAGCTAAATCCCCAGAATCCCTGTGGCTTCTCAATGCCTCCCAGCACAGTGTGATGGAGAGCAGGTCAGGTGGAAAGAGACAGCAGTCTTAACCAATTGCAGTTAAAACATCTAACTTTTTCAATTTTTACAAAGACCTCTGCCCACGTGAACTCAATTATAAGGCACCTCGTAGGGCTTTGAAAGGAGCCCATGCATTTGAGGAAAACTGATACATAACCTTTACGAGCTTTACTGTAAATTTGCCTCTGCCTGGCACATTTTTGAAAATATTTAACTTGGCAACACAAACTCTAATTACAAATAACCTTTGAAATTCGGTCCTGTATGGATTTAGTTTAATTTTCCTTTGAAATGACAAGTTGATTAGGAAGGAGAATGTCCCTTGGGACAGTTTGTCCTACTTGGAAATATAAAA
>PVKY010002200.1:0-26868 GCA_004027775.1 Bradypus variegatus | reverse complement strand
CTTCTCGCTGCAGAGGAAATAGACCTCACTAAAATAGCCTAGCCAAGTCATGAAATAAATGAACAAGCAAACAACAAACATGAACCCCAGAAAGTGGGGAGGGCAATCTACCCAGTGCTGCTACAATATATTACCTAAAATGTCCAGTTTTCAACCAAAAATTACAAGTTGTGTAAAGAAACAGGAATGTGTGGCCCATACAAGAAAAAAAAGCAGGCAAAGGAACTGTCTGTGAGAGAGTCCAGATGTCAGATTTAACAAAGATTCCAAGTAAGCATTACAAATATGTTCAAAGAATCAAAGGAAACCATGTCTAATAAAATAAAGGAAGATATGAGACAGTATCTCATCAAATAGAGAACACCAATAAAGAGACTTAAACTATATAAAAAATATAACCAAATGGAAATTCTGGAGTTAAAAAGCAAAATAAATAAAATGAAAAATTTAGTAGAGGGGCTCAATATTAGTGAATTGGTCAAAGAAAGAAGAAAATCAGTGAACTTGAAGATTGATAGAGATTATACAAACCAAAGAAAGAGAGAAAATAGAATGAAGAAACATGAACAGAGCCTCAGAATTTGGGATACCTTTAAGCACATAAACATATGTGTAATGAGAGCATTAGAAGGAGAGAAAAGAACAGAGATAATATTAGAAGAAACAATGACTGAAAACTTCCCAAATTTCTTGAAAAACTTTAATCTATATACCCACAAAGTTGAGGTGCACAAAGAAGAAAGAGATCCACACCCAGACACAACATAGTAAAAATGCTGAAATACAAAAAAAAGGAGAAAATATTTAAAGAGCAAGAAAAAAATGACTCGTCACATACAAGGGAACCCCAATAAAAAATTTTTAAAGTGACTTCTAATCAGAAACTATGGGGTCAGAAGGCAGTGGTAAGACATATTCAAAGTGCTGAGAGAAAAATACTGTTAACGGAGGATCTAATAACTAGAAAAACTATCTTTCAAAAATGAAGTTGAAATAAAGACATTTCTAGATACACAAAAACTGAGAGAATGTGTTGCTAGCAGACTTCCCTTACAAGAAATACTAAAGGAAGTTCTGCACAATGAAAGCAAGTAAACCCATATGGAAATTCAGATGCACATATGAAAAACAGAGACCCCCAGTTAAGGTAATTACGTAATTATAAAAGAATAAATGCATATTGTTCTTCCCTCTCATACCTTATTTAAAAAGCAATTGCACAAAACAATATGCATATAAATATATTATTAGGCCTATATAAATGTTATTTGACAATAACAGCACATGGGAGATGCATAGGAGCAGAGTTATAATGGAGTAAGGAAATTACATCCAATTGTAACTCAAATCTACAGGAACAAATGAAGAGAACCAGAAATCTAAGTAAGAAGGTAAATATAACAAACTCAATAAATAAATTCTTGCTTTCGTTTCTTTTCTCAGCTTCTTTAATAGACATAAAATTATATCAAGTAATCATTATAACAATATATTTTTGAGTTTATAACATATATAGATGTAATGTATATAACAATAACAGCACAAAAAGGGGAGAGGGAAAAAAGCTACAAGAGTAACATTTCTGTATCTCGCTGGAATTTAGTTAGTATAAATTTAGTTAGTATGATTCTGATAATTTAAGTGGTATATAGTAAGCCCTAGAGCAACCAATGAAGAAAATAACTCAAAATGTATAGTGAAAATAATCACTAAAGGAATTAAAATGTTACACTGTAAAATAGTCACTTAATTCAAAAGAAAGCAGTAATGGAGGAAGAAGGGGGCAAAACAGACATGAGACATACAGAAAACAGAAAGTACAATGGCACACATAAATTCAACTATATAAATAATAATTTTAACTGTGAATAGGTTAAACAATCCAATCAAAAGGCAGAGATTCTCATACTGGATTTTTAAAAAGTGGTGCAATTATATGCTGTCCACAGGAGATACATTTAAGATTCAAAGATGCAAATAAGTTGAATATAAAGGAAGGAAAAGTTATTTCATGCACATGGCAATCATAAAAAGGTGGATTTTCTATAGCAAACAAAATAATTAAAAATTTTTACTAGAGATAAAGAGGGACATTTTGTAATGATAAAAGGGTCAATCCATCAGGAGGTTACAACAATTATAAATATATATGTGCCTAACAACAGAAATCCAAAGTATACGTGAAGCAAAGGCTGACAGAATAGAGGGTACAGCAGACAATTCAACAAGAATAATCAGAGCCTCCAATACTTCACTTTAATGGATAGAAAAACTAGGCAGAAGATCAAAACTGAGCAGAAGGTGACTTGAACAACAACATACACAGACTAGGGTTAACAGACATCTATAGAGCAGTGCAGCCAATGCAGCTGCACATTCTTCTTGAGCACACTTGGAATATTCTGCAGGGTAGAACAGTAGGCCAAAAACAACAACAACAAAAAACAAAAACCTAGTCTTAATAAATTTAAAAGGATTGAAATTGTACAAAGGATATTCTCTAATCACAACAAAGTGAAATTGAAAATTAATAACAGAAAGAAATTTGGAGAATTAACAAATATGTGGACATTAAACAGCACACCACCAAATAACAATGGGTCAAAGAGAAATCATGGGGCAAATTAGAAAATACTCCAAGATGAATGAAAATAAAGACACAGCATACCAAAACTTATGGATGCAGCTAAAGCAGTACTTACAGGGAAATTTATAGCTGTAAGCTACATTTAAAAAGAAGATCTCAAATCAACAATCTAGTCTTTTACGTTAAAAACCTGGAAAAAGAAGAGCAAGTTAAACCAAAGCAAGCAGCAGGAAGGAAATAATGAGAGTGAGAGCTAAAATTAATGAAATAGAGAATAGAAAAACAGAGAAAATCAACTAAACCAAGCAGTGTTTTCTTTGAAAGGATAGACAAAATTGATAAATGTTTAGCTGGACTGACTATCAAAAAAGAGAGAGAGAGAGAGAGAGAAGACTCAAAGATTCAAATTACTAAAATCAGAAATGACAGAGGAGACATTACTAGTGACCTTACAAAATTGAAAAGAATTATAAGGAAATACTGTGAAAAGCTGTGTGCCAAGAAATTAGAAAACAGAAGAAATGCATAAATTCCTACAAAGACAAACTACTAAAACTGACTCAAGAAGAAATAGAAAACCTGAATAGAGCAATAACAAATAAAATTATTGTATTGCTAACCAAAAAAGTTCCCACAAAGCCCAAATGACTTCACTGGTGCATTCTACCGAACAGTAAAGGAGATTTAATACAAACTCTTCACAAACTCTCCCCAAAAACAGATGAGGAGGGAACACATTCCAACTCATTCTATAAGGCCAGTAATATCCTTATATTAAAAAAGAAACAAAGACACTGCAAGAAAAGTGGAAAATACTTCTTTTTTAAAAAATTTATTCCTAATGATGAAAACACTTAACAAATTAGGAATAGAAGGAACTTCCTCAAGCTCAAATGTCATCTACCAAAAACCCACATACATAATTGTGCGAACAGAATGGTTTCACCTTGAGACCAGAACAAGACACCACTTCTGTTTAGCATTGTATCAGAGAGTTAAGCAAGAACAGTTAAGCAAGAAAAAGATACAAAGGACAGTTAAGCAAGAAAAAAACATAAAAGGCATCCAGATTGGAAATGAAGTGAACTATCTGCATTTTCAGATGATGTGATCTTGTATAAATATAAGCCTAATGAATCCACTCAAAAACTATTATAACTAATAAACAAGGTATGCCAGTTTGGATGTATTATGTCCCCCCAAATGCCATTATCTTTGATGCACTCTTGTGAGGGCAGATGTATTAGTGTTGATTAGATTGGAATTCTTTGATTGAGTGTTTCCATGGAGATGACTCAATCAATTGTGAGTGAAATGTTTTATTAGATAATTTCCATACAGGGTGGGTGTTAATTGGATCACTGGAGTCGTACAAAGGAGTTCAAAGATAGAAGGAACTCAGAGAAACTGAAAGTGACATTTTGAAGAGGAGCTGCAGCTGAGAGACACATTTTGAAGATGGCCACTGGAAGCTGACACTGATGTTTTGGAGAATGCCATTTTGAAATGCAACCTGGGAGCAAGCAGACACCAGCCACATGTCTTCCCAGCTAACAGAGGTTTTTCAGACGCCAATGTCCATTTTCCAGTGAAGTTACCCGATTGTTGATGACTTACTTTGGATGCTTTATTGCCTTAAGACTGTAACTTTGTAGCCAAATAAATTTCTTTTATAAAAGCCAATCCATTTCTGGTGTTTTGCATAATGGCGGCATTAACAAACCAGAACACAAGGAGAGTAATGTTGCGTGATACAAGATCACTATTTAAAATACAAATATATTTCTACACCATAGCAATGAACAGACAAAAAATGAAATTTAGAAAACAATTCCATTTACAATAGCTTCAAAAAGAATAAAATATTTAGGAATAAATATAATGAAAGAACTGTAAAACTTACACTCTGAAAACTATGAAACTTTGTTGAAAGAAATTGAAGAGCTAAATAATTGGAAAGATATCCAATGTTCATAGCTCAGATTTACTTTAGTTATGATAGTAATACTCCCTAAATTGATTCAAAACAACCCCTATCAAAATCCTAGCTGACTTTCTTGCAGAAATTGACAAGCTGACCCTACAATTCATATTAGAAATGTAGGGGACACAGGTCGGCCACAATAATGTTGAAGAAGAACAAAGTTGAAAGATTCACATTTCCCAATTTCAAAACTTTCTACAAAGCTACTGTGATCAGAACTATGGTATCGGCATAGGAAAGACATGCAGATCAATGGCAAAAGAATGGATCAATGTGCCAAGACAATTCAATGGGGGAAAGAATAGTCTTTTCACAAATGGTACTGGGAAAACTGAATATCCACATGTAAAACAATGAGATTTGACCCCTACCCCACACCATACCCAAAAATTATCTCAAACTGGATCAAAGACCTAAAATATAAGAGCTATAACTATAAAAGTGTTAGAAGAAAACCTAGGTGTAAATCTTCACAACTTTGGATTAGGAAATGGTTTCTTAGATATGACACCAAAATCACAAGCAAAAAAAGAAAAAATAAACTGGACATCATTAAAATTAAAACTTTTGTGCTTTAAAGGACACCATCAAGAAAGGTAGAAGACAACCACAGATTGGTAGAAAATACTTGCAAACCATATACCTGATAAGGGAACTGTATCTAGAATACATAAAAACTATTGCGACTCTATAGTAAAAAGACAAATATTCTAATTTAAAGATAGCCAAAGAATCTGAATAGTTATTTCTACAAGGAAGGTATACAAATGGCAATAAGCAAAGCACATGTAGAAATGCTCACCCTCATTAGGCATCAAGGAAATGCAAATCAAAACAATGAGATACTACTTCACACCCACTAAATGGCAATAACCAAAAAAAAAAGAAGAAAAGTGTCAGTTAGTAAGGATGGAAGGATGTAGAGGAATTGGAACCCTCACTCACTGCTGAAGACATTGTAAAATGGTGTGGCCACTTTGGAAAACTGTCTGGTGGTTCTCAGACGGTTAAACAGAATTACCATATGACCCAACAATTCCACACAAAACTGTACGTGGATGTTCATTCATCAGTCTTCATAAGAACCCAAAAGGGAAACAAGCTGATGTCTGTCAACTGACAAATAAACAAAACGTGGTATGCCCGTACAATTGAATATAATTCAGCAATAAAGCCGAATGAAGTACTGATACATGCTACAAAATGGATGAATCTTGAAAACATTATGCTAAGTGAATGAAGCCAGTCACAAAATACCACATATTGTATGACTCCATTTATACAAAATGTCCAGAATGGGTAAATATAGAGAGACAAAAATTAGATTAGTGGTTTCGTAGGGCTGGGAGGGAGAGGGGTGACTGCTAAGGGGTACAAAGTTTTTTTAGGAGGCAATGAAAATATTCTAAGTTGATTGTGGTGATGGTTGCAGAACTCTTCGAATATACTAAAATCCATTGAGTTGTACAATTTAAAATTGTGTGGTATGTGAATTATATCTCAATAAAGCTGTTTAAAAGAAATACCATGTGATTCAATCATTCTACTTACCCACGAGAAATGAAAACATATTTCCACATGAAGACTTGTACTCAAATGTTTACAGTAGCTTTACTTGTGACAGCCCCAAACTTGAACCAATCAGATATCCTTCAATGAGTGAATGGCTAAAAAACCTTATCCATCCATGTTATGGAATACTACTCAGCAATTAAAAGGAATGAAATATTGATATGTATATTTCAATATAGTATAGATTATACTATTGATATAATTATGCTGGGTGAAGAAAAGCTAGACCTGAGAAAACTTTTGGGAGTGAACTATTCTCATAATGGTAATGGTTTCATGGGTGAATATGTTAAAAAATATAAACTTACACTTTATGTATGTACAGTTATACTTCAGTGAAGCTGTTTTAAAACTGTGCATTCATTGCTTTGCCAAAAATAAAAAATTTTAAGGTAAACAAATCATGAGTGAGGTGTCAATCATTCCAGCAACACAGAGGAAAAACCAGAGTCCTGCTTCATTTCCTTGCATCCCCGTCATTCATTCAAATACTAAAGAAGCTGGCAGCACACTTGCCACATGACAGGCAGGGGATTGTAGTGCCTCAGTTTACCCTCGATGGCCTCAGGATGTAATTGCCAAGGCAAAGGGAGGGAGGGAAACTTCTGTGCCCCTGGCCTAGTTGTGCAAGTTCTGCCGGCCTTGGTTTCCTCATCTATAAAATGGGAATAATGATAATATCCACCTCGAAGGACGCATGGAGGCATCTTTATGAAGGCTTGGCAATCTCTGGCACACAGTCCTGGCTGGATGCACACATCAGCTCCGTGAAGAGAGGGCTCTGACTCCCCGATAACGGACATCTGGTCCTGTGGCATCACTCTGGCTGTCTGGACAGGCACTTCTGAAAGTCCCTTCCGGAAAACGCTGATCTGTCCCCCAAGTGCTGCAGTCACACAGACCTCATCCTTCTTATCATTAGTATCCCATATTATTATAATTTTATAATAACTTATTAATTTTTAATTATTTATATTTATTTTGTATTTTATATTATTTGATATATTTACATTATTTATTATAAGTTGGCTCCATTGCATGCCTGTGACATGGGCCTTGGTGTTCTGGTCTGGAAGGGGAGAGGAAGATCCCTGGGGAGGTTGTGAGGTGGAGGCTGGGAGCTCCAGAGAGGAAGGGGGCTGGCTTTGCCCCCTCCCACCCACACTGCTCCCCCATGTACATATCCCATTTCCCCAAGAGCAGGGAGACTGGGTAGCCCCAAGCACTAGGCCTGGAGGTCAGGCTGGGGCCAGGTGTGTCCCCACGGGTCTCTGCTGGGGTACCCCATCCCTCCACTGCAGTGACACAGCCCAAGCACCCACCTCCTGCCCTCCCAGGCTAGCCCATGCCAACAGCTGGGCCCTGGACCTCAGCCCCCCCGGGGTCCCGCCCTGGCCAGCCCGGCTGGGCTATGAATAGCACGTGGCCCTTTTCCTTTCCAAATATAAAATGTTTGCTTTCAATCAGGGGCGTCTGGGGAAATGGAAATTATAGGATTGGAGAGTGTCCTTGGGTAAAGAAATACCTCAAATGCCGAAACCTCGCAGGGCCTCTGATTAGGACTGGAATAATTCCTGCTGTAATATAAACAAGCCCTGCACAGCTAATGGGGGTGGGGAGCGGGGCCGGGAAAAATAGAGGCACATGCTGCAGCTTTGTTCTCTCCTTCACCAGCATGCTGGGCAAGGCAGGGCTGAGGCTGGGGCCAGGCCTGGGGGGGGATGGGTGACAGGGGCCAGCCCAGCAGATGGGGCAGGGGCTAGGGAGAAGAGACAGCCTCCCGGGAAAGCATTACTGAGTAGACGTTCCCAAAATGGTCAGTCGGTCAATCAACAAACCTTTGCTGGGGCCAGGGAGTAGGCGGCAGCCTGGGGAAGCATTACTGAGCAGACGTTCCCCAAATGGTCAGTCACAAACATTTGCTGGGATAGGAACGTGAAGATGCTGCTCTTTCCCAGAAAAAGGCACGGGGTCTACTGAAGAAACGGACAAACGCACACAACCTTAAACCTTAGTAGCCTTGGTACAAAGCAGTGACCTGGGGAGGGGGCTTTAGACAATAACCCCCATCCCCCACCCCATACACTCCCCAAGCTGGCAGAAGAAGGAATGGCTCCTTTTGCTCAGAGAATAAAGGACATTCTTTTTTGGGGGGTGGGGTTTCCCTGACTTTTTCATGGGCTGTGAGGTGAGAGGGACCTCTCACCTGTCGATGCCAATTAGTAGAGCAACACCCCAATCACTCAGAGCAGGGAAATCCCCAGAATTATCAGAAGATATTTAATAGCACAGAAGCACCAGGGCTCAATCTTTTTCTCACAGCCCTGTTTTTTCACAGAGTTCTAACATTTCTGCTTATCTCAGTGCAAAGCTGCATAAGATTGAGAGAAGACAGAGAGAAGTGGCAGGTGAGTGCTTCTCCTAAAAGAGATGGTGGAAATCTCTAGAAAGCATGTGAAGAACCCCGCGATGGGCTTGGCTGCTTTCCCCAGCTTCCTCCCTGCTGTGGAGGAGCTAAGTCCTCCATCAACTTTAGGGTCTCCAGGAACATGTCCCCCAGCATCAACTCCACCCCTTCAGACTTGGCGGTAACAGCTTGCCCCGTTGCTATCTAGTGCCTCAACTTCTCCTGCCCACACCTTCACGAGTCTCTCCAAAGACCCCCTCTGATGCACTACTGCCTCCTCCCAGGCCCCCAGCCAGCCTCCAGCACACCTTGGGTCAAACCAAGTCAGCCTCTCCACCTGCAGGTGCTCACTGAGCCAGGTGCCCTGGGCAGGCACCTGCAGGCAGATGGGAGGGGACTTGCAGAGCCCTCGGCCTTTTTGGGGTGCTGGATGTGTTCACCCCCTAACTCCTTCTTACCCATATCCCTTCAGATTTTTTTTTCTTTACCTACCACACTCCTTTTGCAGTTGAGTCTGCAGTTCAGAAAGAGGAAGGAGCTTGCAGGGGACCCCACAGAGATGCCCCACTTGGTGGGGGAGGATGGAAAAGGATGTAAGGAGGACCAGGGGGACAAACCAGTACACCAGCCCAGTGCTCCCCAAGGGGGAGACCACACCCAGCCCGAAGCCTTCCCAGGGGTGGGGAGGGGGCTGCTGCCAGACCTCTGATGAGTGGGTGAGCGAGGGGAACTTGACTTCCCCATCCCTGCAAAGCTGCAAAGCCGGAACAGGCTGCTGCAAGCCCCGCACGTGGGAACCGTGGGAACCGCGCTCGCAGGCTCCAGGAGCTCAGGCGCAGCAGGAGGAAACCATCCCCCGCCGCGGTGGGCTCAGTGAGACCCCTCCCCACCCCTCCCCACCCACCCCCAGGGTCAGGGGCCGGACCCGGGCCCCAGGAATGCGATGGCAGCCTGCAGACGGCCACCCCGCCGGCCCAGGCCGGGCAGCCCGCGGTTCCGTATTTACACTACATTAATAATGGTTTAAACGTTCTCATAAATAGATGCTGATTAATTGGCAATCCATTTGCTGCAGCCGGGCCTGCCAGACGGTTTCCTGGAGGCCCATTCCACATCCCGATAAACACCATCAGCCCCGCAGGCGCTAATGCACTGGGCGCCCCGCCCGACAGCAATCCCTCAGGCCTGAAAGGGGCCGACCCCGCAGCTGCGCGGGGCCGCCTGGAATTCCTGGGAAGACAGGCTCCGGCCCGCAGGCCCCCGGGGGGAAACGGGCTGCGCCGGGCAGCCTGGCCGGGTCCGGTTCAGTCACTAACATGCAGGTGGTTTTGCAGCACTCGCTGGTCCCTTGAGGCCACCCCCACGCCCCCCCACTCCTGCAAAGAGGCCGCACCGCCGTGGACACCCCATCTCCTGTGCCCGCCACTGCCCCCCAGGCACCCTGGAAAGAGACTGTGCTTTTCCCCCTGGGGCTGGCTTGTGTTTATTGGGGAATTTGAGCTCTGCAGGGCAGCCTGCTTCCTTTGGTTCATTCATTCATTCGTTCACTTACTCATGCATTCATTCATTCACTCACCCACTCATTCATTCATTCACTTATTCACTCACTCGTTTGTTCACTTATTCATTCACTCACTCATGCGTTCATTCATTCGTTCACTTATTCATTCACTCATGCATTCATTCATTCACTCACGCATTCATTCATCTGGCAGTCTGCTTCCCTTCATTCATTCATCCATTCGCTCGCTCGTTCATTCATCCACTCATTCATTCATTCATTGAGGCAGCATGCGGTCAGTAATTGATTCACGGCGCCTCCCACCCTCCCACTCCAGCGCCTGGGCAGATCCTGAGTCCTCCCGTGGAAAAGCCTGCGTGGCGGTCGGGGAAGGGGCTCACGCTTGCCAGCCTCCTGGACAGGCCTTGGGGGATTCCGGGGAGCCGCATTTAGGGAGCTGGCTTAGGGGAGAGGAAGATTCCCAAAGCACACGGGTGAAGATTCTGGAAAGTGGGCAGGACCGTCCAGATCTGGCCGCCCACCTCCCTTTCCAGCCGCGGGTGGTCCCGACGCCCCCCCCATTTCAGGTCTCAGGGCTCTGCTCCCTCCGCAAGCCCCTCTTACACTCACGACCCCACTACCAGCCTCTCCTTCCTCTTTTGCGAGTTGGGGCAGCTCTGGGGCTGGGACCTCGGGACGGGGGACGGGGGAGAGGGGGTGATTCCTGCAGAAACAGAGCCCGTGCCCCACGCGGTTGTCCGAGCCGGGCCGGAGCCCTCCTCTGCAAAGCCTCCTTCCCAGGCGTGCAGGGCAGGGAGGGGCCCGCCGCCCCGCGTCGCCGCCCGGGACCCCAGTGTCCAGCCCGGCCCGCGGCCCCCCGAGCGCGGTTCTTCCTGGGCACCCGCAGCGGCCGCCCAAAGACATCCCAAAGATGAGAACCCCCAAGCCCAGGCAGGCTGGGCCAGCTGCCTTGGGTCGCCGGGGGGTGGGCGACCCCCGCGTCCACTCCAGAGAGCCCTAACCACTGAACCACGCTGCCCGAAAGAATGAACGAACGAATGACTTCCAAGCCCGGGGCCAAGGAGGGAGGAAGGTGGGGGAGGGGAGGAGGCAGAAGCGGGAGGGGCACAGGGGGAGGGAGAGGGGTCCCGCCCTACCCCCCCTTCCCTGATGACTGGTGTCTTAAAGCCCCGGCAGAACCCGAGCCCCGAGTGGGGAGGTCAGAGGTGGCCGCTGATGGTTGTCACTCAAGCAAAATAGGCCCGTTTTCATTTTTCACTTAGGCCCAGACCCCTCCAAACAGACAGTGATTAGGCCCTGATTGAGCCTTTCCTCCGCCTGATGACTCCCACATGTGACCCGCTCCCAAATTACATGCAAATGTTCCCGGGGACAAGCTGCTGAAAGGCGACCCCCGCCCGGGAGGGCCCGCGCCGCGCAGGCGCCCACTGCGCAGGTGCAGCGCCCAGGTCCGGGGCGGGGTCCAGCACCTGCGGGTCCGAGCGAGCCCCGCAGCGCCGCCTGGCGGCCGCCGGACCCAGCACGGAAGCCCCCGACCCACGAGCTGCACTGTCCTTGCCTGGAGGCGGCGCGCTGTCTGCTAGCTTCAGTTTTCTCATCTGCAAAGTGGGCGTCATTGTAGAGGTGAAGGGGTGCAGAGCCTGGAGTGGGGGCGTGCCCGGTGAGCGCGGTAGGGGTCGTTATTGTAACATACAGTGATGAATGAGGGTGATGATGGGAATAATGGTTTATTATAATTGGCAATTATAGCATTGTAGCTTAATGGTTAAAAGCACGGACTCTGACGCCAGCATGCCTGGGTTCCAAGGGGGTGCTCGGTGCCCACGAGGCCTGGGGTAATCCCGTCTCTCTGTGTCCCAGTTTCTGGTGGGTGTGTGGAGATAAGAGGTCTGTGGGTTGGTTTTGAGGTGTCTGGGTCCCTAGTAGAGCCTGAGCTCTACAGGAAACACGCTTGCTTGAGTGAGTAACTGGTCAACTTCACTGACTTTAATGCACACTTGTGAAAGACAGGAAGGAAGGGAGGAAGCAAGAACAGAAAGGAAGAAAGAAAGAAGGAAAGAAAAGGGAAAACAGGCAGGAAGGCAGGATTCAGCACACGTGTTTTAGAGTGGCCTCTGCATGGCCTGAGCTGGACCTGGCTCAGGGACACGGCAGGTGTGCAGCTGCCCTTGTGGTTGTCCCTCATGTCTGTGGGTGGAGACAGGTGTGGGCACTGACAGTCACCACCATGGGTCAGGGACTGCCAGCCATCCCACTGGTGACTGCCCCTAGCCCAGGCTCCAGGGACGGTGGGACCCGGGAGGAGGACTGGGTCTGGGGGAAGGAGTGTCCCAGAGGCAAGGGGCTTTTCAGAGAGGGGTCTGGCTGGGGACAGTGATATGGGCTCATAAGGACCCAAGTCCCACTGGGGAATTTATGTTTTGGATTGAGGAAAAGGGCACTAAGGAGTGGGGAGAAGAAGAAAAGTTCTTGGGAACAAAAGGAGGTTTCCAGAAAGGACGGGGTAGACATGAAGAAGCGCACAGAGAGCAAGTACACAAAGACAGCAGTGGGGCCTTTGGGTTCAACCACATGAAGCCATGAGCTGTGTCTAGGGCAAGCTGAGTGGTGAGGAGTGAGGGGCAGGGAATGGAGAGCATGAGCTCTCAGCCAGGGCTGCAGAGGATGGCTGGGCAGGTTGTGCACTGCTCACGTGCACTCTGGAGTGGCGGCTCCTGATGGACACGCCGAGCTCTCTGGAGTGAGACTCCCTCCACTGACCGAGAGGGGCCGCTTTCCCAAAATCCTACAAAGATGCCCACAGGCCAGCAGAAGCTCCGGGCTCCAGACAGAGGGAGCAGGAATCGGTCTTGATAGTAGGTTTGTCCATCTGTGAGTTTAAGAGGGGAAGGACTGGAGCCTCTGAGCATGTTCATGGGAGGAAGCTAGTCTGGAGGGAGGGGCTGAGGCCAGGGGTGTCTCTAACCTGGCTGTCCCCCTTGCTGCCCTCCGGTCATGGCTGGGCCTTTCAGAGGCTGCCCGTCCCCGTTGCCTTTATCAACTTCTCTTTTCAGTTGCATCACAATCCCACATGGCAGGTCACTCTTACCCTCAAAGCAAGCAACTTGCCCCAGGTCACCAGCAGTGGGGGGAATTGCCCCCAGGTCCCCATCACTCCTCCAGCCACCCCCAGCCCCAGAGACTCCCCTGCCTGCCCCCCAGCATGCCAGCCCATCACTTCTGGCCCAGCCCTGGGCAGGGTGCCCCGGCGGGCCCCCCTCACCTGCAGGTGGGTGGCCTCTCAGCAGCCTGATGGGGAAAGTGGAATAACTTCTCCCAATTACCCTTGGATCTGGAAACTTTTTGTGCCTCCAACATTTCCTCCAGCCCGGGAGTTAATCAGCCCCCTTGGCCATCCCCCCACTGGGGCCGGGGTGTGGGGGCACCAGGGGCAGTTGTGCCCCAGAAAATTATTTCTCATCACCAATTACTGCCCATTAGAACTAATGGTCGTGCTTAATCACTACACACTTGTCTGGGGGGGTGGTTAAAGCCACTGGATTGCCTCCTCTCCACCTCCTCCCCCATCCCCGTTTCTCTCTCTTGCAAGCAAAGCTCAAGCCATTGCCAGAAACATATATTTTTTTAGCCAAATCACACATCTGATACCGTTTTGTTTGAAAAATGAGCTGCCCTCCCCTTTCTCGTGTCTACGGGTTGCGCAGCCAGTGCTTGGAGATGTTGGGGGACAGAGACAGAACCTCTGAGGTGCTCCTTCTCAAGGTCTCCGGGGGCTGTGGGTCTCCCCCTCCCACACAAGGGGGGAGGATCCTCAGCTCCATTGCAGATGAGGAAACTGAGGCTGGGAGAGGGGAGGATGTGCTCAGCTCACACAGCACGTGATGGCAGAGCCAGGATGTGCGCCCGGGGCTGTCTGAGCAGGACCTGGCTCTTTCCACCACCCTGGGAGCAAGGAGGACACTCCCCAGGGATTTTCACGTGCTGGGACTGGGACCAGGTGGGGCCGAACTGAGTGGGACTCACCCGCAGCAGCCCTGGCTGGGCCTGGACGTCTGATGGGTCATTTTTTTTTTTTTAATTTTTTCACCTGTCTGGCTGAGAAGTGAAAAGACTTGGCTGGCTCCAAGGATGCACGGTCGGAACATCTGCCCAAGCTGAGGTGTCCATACTGCATTGGGATCCAAGAAATGCAGCGTCGACTGCAGCAAAATTTCTCTACAACCTCTGAGCCACAGTTTCCTAATCTGGGAAATGGGGCTGTCATTCCCCAAAGTGCTGTGTGGATTCAGGGGCTGCGTGCCTCCAGCCACCGCTCATCCCTAGATGGAGAGGTGTGAGAGTTGTTGGAGAGGTGGTGCCAGGAGGCTGGCAGTCACTGCCTCCTCACAGAGCCCGGCCTGGGGAGGTGCCCTGGACTGTCAGCTACCATGACAAGTGCCACACTGTGGGTTGGCTTCAACAGTGGGCATTTATTGGCTCCCAGTTTTGGAGGCTGGAGGCTGGCTTCCTCCTGGGTCTGTAGTGTGCTGGCTGCCAGCGATCCTCCGCGTCCTTGCCTTTCCAGTCACATGGTGATGTCCTCTCGTTTCTCTTCTGGGTCCCCACTGACTCCCAGTGTCTCTCTGGGGCTTTCTGTGACTGTGTCTGAGTTTCTCCTGCTTGTAAAGGACTTGCAGAATCTGGATTCAGGCCCTCACATTCAATTGAGCCGTGCCTTAACTGAAATAACATCTAAAATAACATCTTAATTATCACAGTTGATTCGCACCCACAGCAATGCAGATCATGACCAAGAACACATCTAAACTGGGGTCCACGGACACTTACTGCTGTGGGTAAGTCAGTCCACCATGAGGGCTTGAGCCCATGCAGTCTGATGAGCCGGCCTGTTCTGCCGAGCCCTGCTCCAAACCCGGTAACATCAGCCAAAGCCTCGTGAGGGTTCTCAAAGGCTCATTTACTCATTTGAGAGGTATGGAAGACACACTCTGCTCTGGATATATGGTAAAGGGCTAATCCCCACTTCCGTGAGGACTGACAGACTTATCAGAGAGATGGACAGTTAACAGGTAAACAGATTAATAAACCAGATCATTCCAGATTATGCCAAGTGTTCTACTTTGCTAATGCTGCCAGAACGCAAAACACCAGAAATGGATCAGCTTTTATAAAGGGGGTTTATTTGGTTACACAGTTATAGTCTTAAGGCCTGAAGTGTCCAAGGTAACACACCAGCAATCAGGTACCTTCACTGGAGGATGGCCAATGGCGTCCAGAAAACTTCTGCTAGCTGGGAAGGCATGTAGCTGGCATCTGCTCCAAAGTTCTGATTTCAAAATGGCTTTCTCCCAGGACATTCCTCTCTAGGCTTCAGCTTCCCTCCAAAGTATTACTCTCAGTTGCTCTTGGGGCATTTGTCCTCTCTTAGCTTCTCCAGAGCGAAAGTCTGCTTTCAACGGCCGTCTTCAAACTGTCTCTTATCTGAAGCTCCTCTCTCAGGTCCTGTGCATTCTTCAAAGTGTCCCTCTTGGCTGCAGCAAGCTTGCTCCTTCTGTCTTGAGCTTACATAGTGCTCCACTAAAAACTAATCAAGGCCCACACTGAATGGCTGGGGCCACACCTCCATGGAAACTATCCAATCAGAGTTATCATCCACAGTTAGGTGGGTCACATCTCCATGGAAACACTCAATCAAAGAATTACAATCTAATCAACACTAATATGTCTGCCCCCACAAGACTGCATCAAAGAACATGGCTTTTTCTGGGGAACATAATATGTACAAACCAGTACACCAAGTTAAAAAAATAATATGGTGGGGTGATGTGATAGAAGAGGATGTGGCATGCATATGTCTGTATGTGTATGTACAATGTGGATACATGTGCATCCATGTGTATGTTTTCCAGCTCTGTCTTTTGGGGGGGGCTTTGAAGAAAAGACCCCCCTGTGATAATGGTCACTCTGGGGCCTGATCTCAGCTTCTAACACCACTCCCCACTAGAAGGAACCAGAGCTCCTGGGAGACATGGCTGATTCCAAAGTCAGGACGGAATCAATACAATATAAGCCCAGGATACTTTGTTACAGCAGAAAATAAGCAAATGCTAAAAAATACCAACAACGGCATGGTTACATGTTGCAAGGACACAGGAGCCGGCTTGGAGAGGCAAGACAGTATCAGCACCCAAATAATTAAACAGAAAAATGAGAATCCCCTGAAAAATAAGAAGTCATGATCCGTACTGATAATCGATAGATAGATAAACGGGGGAGAAGTGCACATGGTTCTTTACAGTAGAATTCTGAAGGCCAACTGGTAAGTGTAGGAGGGGGGCTGGAGTTGAAATCAGCATTTGCAACCAGCGCAAGAAAGGTCTGATCAGGTAATCACCAATGGGTGCTAACTCCAATGGGGAATTTGGATGAGGAGCAGGATACTTTCGTGTTCTTAGAGGGTCTCTCCACACTGCTTACTGGATGCAAGGGAGAGAAAATTAAAAGTTGTACAGTGGATAAATCAAGCAACGTCTTAGCAGGGAGGTGAAAATTACTGTCACGGAGGAGTGGCTGGTGGGCACTGTGAGCTGAGGGTTCCACCTCTCGTGCATCACTTTTCTCCCTCTGGGAAGACATAACCCAAATCCAAACAGGAAGAGACACCAGACAAACCCTGAGTGAGGAGCCACGCATTGAAAAAAGAGACCAAGACTGTTTCTTCAAAAATGCTAAAGACTAAAAGACAAAGGGAGGCTGTGGAAATGTTTCCGATTAAAGGAGACCAAAGAAGAGACGTAACGAATGCAATACCTGCTCCTGTTCCCAGACCAGCTCCTGTATGGGAGGGAAAAGAAATTACATAAAGGGCGTTTATGAGGTCAACTGACAAAATGGGTCTATGGCGGGTCGATTCGAGAAGAGTCATACCAATTGTTAAATATACTCAAATTGAGAACGGAACTGGTTTTGTAAGAGCAGAGCCCTATTCTTAGTAAATACACACTGAAGTATTTAGGGGTAAAGGTCTGTGCCTGTCAGTTACTCTCAAACGGTGAGAGACAGAGATGGGGGATGCGGGAGAGGAGAGAGGGAGACAGACAGAGAGAGAGAAACACAAAGGGGGTGAGAGAGAGGAGAGAAGGAGAGAGAGAGAGAGAAGTAAGGGAAAGAGAAAGGATGAGAATGAATAATAAAGCAAATAACAAAAAGTTAAAAATAGATGAATAGCAGGCAGTGTTCTACATGCCATTCTTATTCTTGAAACTTTTCTGTAAATATGAAATTCTTTCCAAATAAAAAGTTTAAAAGCATGAGTGATATTAGTAGGGGGCAACTTGAAACAGGCTGGTCAGCCTGGAGTCCCTGGGGGCGATGTCGGGGCAGCAGCCTTAACCCCATGGAAACAATACTGGGAGAGGAGTGCTCCAAAAGAGAGCCCAGCAGGTGCCGAGGCCCTGGGGATGGCGGGCTACTGTGTTTCGTCCGCGGAGCAGTGGGGGAGGGCAGGGGAGGCGAGGAGCTGGGCCGTGGCAGGGACCAGGTAAGTCCTGGGCAGGGAGTTTGGGGTTTGGTCTTAATGCACTGGTGCATCCCTGGGGGTGATGTGGAGAGAAGATAGATATACTCATTCATTCAATCATTCAATAACCATTTTTTAACCTCCCCATGTCCTGGACTATTTGGAAGAGGTGTTGATAAGGAGGAAGAAAGTTTTCTGTGCTCCTGTAACAGCCTCAAAGGAGCAGACAACGTTCTGCTGTGAAGCAGAGCATGGATTTTGCCCTAATTATAGTTTCAGGGGCATGTTAGTTGGCTGCTGTGACAGACAAACCCAATGTCTCAGTGACTGAACACCACAAAAGAGCAATTCTCACTCACACTTGGCACCTCTCATGGCCCAGCCCTCCACAGTCACCCAGGGACCCTGGGGGCTGCAGCCGAGCAAGGAGCCCAGAGGAATTAAGCATGGGCTGTTAAAGCTTCCACCCAGAAATTGGACGCATCACTTCTGCTCACAGTTCATTAGCCAAGCAAGTCCCACGGCCACACCTCACTTAAAAGGGAAGAGGGAAATGCCACGAGTGAGAGGGAGAGAACAAGACATTTAGGAATAGCTTTAACGACAGCCCTAGAGGAGAGAAGGAAACGTTCCATCTGTTCAATCTGTTGAGCACAGAATGTTCTAGAAGTGCCCCGTGGGCCTGGCATCTACGAGGTGCCATGGGCCAGGTGGGGCTTTCTGCCCCCATGGGCTCTGAGGTTGCCGCTGGGCGAGTGAAGTGAGTGTGCACAGGGATGAGAACCACAGGTGCTGGAGAGCTCAGGTCCGGGGAGCTGAGGCTTCTATTCCTGAGGAAGACCCAGCGGCAGTGCCCGAGTCTCTGTACACCCACCCAAGGGGAAAGGGAGCCGATGGAGTCCATGGGTCTGGAGAGCAGAGCTGGAAGCCCCAGGACGGGTGGGGCAGGAGAGGGACAGACTGGGGGGAAAGTACAGAAGTCAGAAGTAAGGAAACAAGATGGGGGGGGGCTGCCTGGCGGGTGATGGGAGGTGTGCGAGCAGGGCGCAGGTGCCCAGCATCTGGGGAACCTGGGGAGGGGTTCCTGGGTTCTGGAGGCCCTTCCTGCCCGCCAACGGCTGCATTTCCAGCTGGGCATGGTGGAAGGCAGCCACGGAGAAAGCAGGAGGTGGGGAGTGCAATGAAACAGGGCAGTTAGGGAGAATGGAGAACCACCAGGGCCATCTCCGCCAGCTCCCTATTGACCACCCTCCCCACCAGCTGTGCCTGTGGGTGTGTGAATCCCACTCCTGCCTGTGGCTGGAGCCCATCCCCCAGCCCCCCAGCCAGGGACCATTGCCCCTCCCCAGGTCCTTTGGGAGACCCTCGAGCGTGGCACAAGAGCAGAAGAGACAGTGGTCAGAACTGTCATTCTAACACCGATGGGGGGTCCCACTCTCTGAGTGACCTTGGGCAAGTCACCCTGGCTTCTGGTAGAGCTGAGTGCTGCTAGTGGGGTGAAGTGAGCATCCCGCAGTGTGAACCATGCCTCAAGGGGGCTCAGTATGAATTTGTTTATTTCTCTCTATAGCCCTTTCAACCCCCAGAGCAATGGTCTAAAATGCAAACAGGAAGAAACAACTGGTCAACCCTTACCAACGAATCTGGAGGTTGTCAAGGGATGGCCATGGGCTGGAAGATGTATTTTGTCTAGGGTTCCTTGGTGGATTCAGAAGACAAGGCCATTCTGGATCCAGCTTCTGGTGTAGCCTGGCTGGTGTTTGTTCTCTGCCTGCCACTCTCTATTGTCCCCCACACGGCCATGTACCAACCAGGCTGGCCCTGCTGTTCTAGCGAAGGTCAAGATAGAAACCAGAAAGGACAGCAAGGCAACAGAGTTTTGGAGAAAATAAGGAACCCCCTAACAGTCTACTGTGATTGAGTTAAAAGTCTCCTTCACTCAGCTCGCCTGCTTCAGTTTTCCCCACGGACCTGGAGCACTTGGCTTCCCAGCCCTCTCCTCTCCCAGCCCCCAGATTCAGGACGGTGGACCCCACCAAGCAGCTCTGCTTCCTGCACCTGCGTCTCACCCAGCCTTCTTGAGATGCAAGGTCTCCGTTGTGCAGGTCCATCCATCACAGAAACTCATCAGTGGCCGAGCAGCACCACTGGCCTACTCGGAGTGGGGCAAAGCCAGTATCGACAAGGGCGACAGCTGAAAGCAGTCAGGGTGGTGGCCCCGCCAGGCAAGATGGATGAGCTGCCCCGGCCACTTTACATCCGTGTTTACGGGATGCCCAAACAGCCGGTCAATCCACGGGGACCATCACTCAACCTGGCTACCAGGGGTCCTTGACAAGCTCAGAGATTGTTTTGCTGGCCTCAACTCCAGCGGCACTTAGTGTCTTAGGCTGTCAGGCAGGGGGGGTCCTGGCCCAGCCCCGCACTTGACAGATGAGGACCCTGAGCCCTGGGAAGGGCATGGGGCTGCCGGGATCACCAGGCTGGGGGCAGAAGCCAGGGCCAGCACCCCAGCAGCCCACACCCCCGGCCAGGGCACTTCCGGACCCAGCGTGTCAGCGCAGGCCCCCCGGAGTTGTGCTAAGAGGGCTTGTCTGCAGGATTGAAGGGCTCTCTAAAGATAAACCTGTTGTTTGGCTTCGTTCATGTTTGCATGTTCCTTTGTTTTACTGAGGGGGCCCAGGGAGGAGATCAACTCTCACTTCTTTGACGATTCAATCTTCCTCCCTCCCTCCATCCCTCTCTTCTTTCCTTTCTTCCTTCCTTCCTTCCAACAGATGAGGCTGTTTATGTAAGAAGCCAAGAGCCTGGGAAATCCAGCCCGAAGTCAACACCTACACCTCAAACAACCCAGAGCAAGCAGTACAGGGATTTCTAAGGAAGAAACAACATGGAAGGAAGGAGTTCACTCCACTGCATAACAGGATTTTGTTCTTTTTGCTGGGAGGTGAGAGAGGCAGGAGGACTGGGAGGAAAGTGTGGTTCCTCCCACTCTGATCTTGTCTACAGGTGACATCACCTCCTGCCCGCAGCCTCGGTTTCTCCACCTGTGATGTGGGATCACTAACAGTCATATACAGGGAGGTCGTGGGTGGGGAAGTGAGGTGATGGGTACAGCATCACGTTCTTTATGGTGAGGCAGCTTCCAAAGCAAAGGAGCATTGCTGAGAATAAAACAGCATAACATGGGATCACAGCCGCTTCTCATAAAGTGAAATCTCAAGGTAGTCAGTGCAAAAGAGCAGTTGTTACTAAGAACAATGTATAAAAACACCACATACAGAAATTAACTCAAAATGGACCAAAGACCTAACTGTAAGAGCTAAAATTGTAGAAGTGTTAGAAGAAAACATCAGAGTAAATCTTCATGATGTTAGATTTGACAATGGTTTCTTAGATATGCTACCAAAAGCACAAACAAACAGAAGAAAAAAGTGGATAAATTGGATTTCATCAAAATAAAAAACTTTAATGCTTCAAAGGACACCATCAAGAAAGTAAAAAGGCAACTCTCAGAATGGGAGAAAATATTTGCAAATCATGTATTTGATAAGGGATCTCTGTCCAGAATATATAAAGAACACTAGCAACTCAGCAATAAAAAGACAAATAAAATAATTTTATAAAAGCAAAGTTTCTAAATAGACATTTCTCCAAAGAAGCGATAGAAATAGCCAACAAGCACATGAAAGCATGCCCAATATCTTTAGTCATCAGGGATATGCAAATCAAAGCCATGGTGAGATGCTACTACATACCCATTAGGATGGCTAAAATCAAAAGGACAGACAATAATAAGTGTTGGCAGGGATGCGGAGAAACTGGAATCCTCACATATTGCTGGTGGGAATATAAAACAGTGCAACTGCTTTGGAAAACAGTTTGGTAGTTCCTCAAAATGTTTATCTTAGAGTTGCCTTATGACCTAGCAACTCCACTCCTAGGTTTATACACAGGAAAAATGAAAACACGTGCCCACACAAAAACTTGTACACAAATGTTCATGGTGGCATTTTTCATAATAGCCCAGAGGTAGAAACAACCCAATGCCCATCAGCAAACAATGGATAAACGAGATGTGGTACATTCGTACAATGGAATATTACTTGGCAATGAAAAAATAATGAAGTTCTGACACAGACTACAATATGGATGAACCTTGGAAACACTGTGCTAAGAGAAAGAAGCAGACACAAAAGATCACGTTATGATTCCATTTATATGAAATGCCCAGAACAGGCAAATCCACAGAGGCAGGAAGAAGATTAGTAGTTGCCAGGGTTGGGAGGAGGGAATGAGGAGCAACTGCTAATGGTTAAGGGATTTCTTTTTGGAGTGAGGAAAATATTCTGAGATTAGATGGTGGGGAGGGTTGTGCAACTTGGTGACTATTAAAAGCCACTGAATCATACCTTGAAAAGGGTAAATTTCATGATATGTGAGTTACATCTCAGTAAGGCTGCCATTTTAATAAAAGCAATCGTCTGTCTGACTTAGCACTGGTCCGTGTCTCAATTAAGTGTCTGAGAATTCTCGCTTTTTCTCATTCCGGCCCCAAGTCGCCATCAGATGGGTGAGGGCTGACAGTTTGCATGGGGAGTGTGGATTTTCTACCATTTAGCTCCAAGCCTCCCTTAAAACCCTGCAGTCTGTGTGAGTAATTAATGACTGCTTGGAATTTGTGTAGCGGAGAGCCCAGCCCACTTGAGTTAACAAGGAAAAGAGAAAACCATTCCCAGAACCTGAGGTGATAAGTGGGTATAGCATGCTTAACTCTTTGCAACTGAGATGATTAGAATATTGGAACCAGCCCCTCGTGCTCCTACCCTTTGGTGAAGTGATCCCCCTTTTGGGAATGTTTTCCCTGCAGAAATTATTTTAAAAGCCCAAGGCTGTTTGCAGGCATGTGCTTCTAGCCACACTGATTGACGCTTCCTGTGACGCGACATATCTCAGGGCTGGGCGAGATAGTTTTACAAATTGGAATCCCAAAGTGTAGACAGCAGAAGTGCCCGGCCCGAGAGTGTTTGACTACGATGGATCGTCTCTGCTGTGCGTCCATGGTCTTTATATCAAACAAACACCGGGAGACGAGGGGATGCCAAGAGTGGCCCACAGATTGGATGGGAGACCACAGAGAGTTTCCAACTGAGAGCGGTGAAATGGAAGACCTCTCTCAGAAGGCTCTGTGGGTGGAACAGAATGTTCCGTGTGCCTGGGTGATCCTCGACATATCAAAGAACAGAGGTGACAAGAGGGGTCTCAGCTCACACATGGAATTTACTACACAGGGCTGAGCCAGGGTAAGGGAGGCTCTTTCTGTATTGCAGGTGGAGGGAATTTAATGCAGAGAAGGGGTTCCACAGGTGATGGAGGAGGTAAGGTGGAGGGAGGGGTGGCCTCTCTGAGATAAACAACACGGGGAGGCCACCACCCCCTGAGGCTGGAGGAGCAGGCAGAGGGGGTGCTATGAGGACAAGGGAACAGGGGCACCCGAAAAGCTCCAGCCCTGGGCGATGCCGAGCAGAGAGGTGAGGGACAAACATCCCAATTTGTCCCTCCTTCCTTCATCTCCCACCAGGGCACCCTGCTGGCGTTGAAAAGCAAGAGTGCGAAGGAGCCCGGAGCGCAGAGCAGGGCGGGGGCGAGTGAGGGCTGGGAGGGCAGCCAGCCCACCAGCAGCAAAGGCCGAAGGGGCTGAGGCTGAGGGACGGCTCGCTTGATGAATCGGTGTCTGAAGCCAAGTTTGAACCTGTGTCCGCAGACCCCACTCATGGAGTCACAGAACCAGGAAAGTTTCATAAACTGGCCTGACGTTTCATAAACTTGAGCCATTCGCAACTCCTCTACCGTGCCCTTGAATCGCCTCCATGGGCATTTACTCAATTCCCTTCCAATGGATTTCCCAACTTCTCCTAAAATTAACTGACTTCAAAGGAAACTTTTTACTGCCACCATAAAACCCAGAAGGACTTGCCATAAATTGGAGAATAACTAGGAAAGGGAAGGCAATAAAAACCAGACAGTGATATCAAATTCCAGCTGCATCCAGCTCCTTTCCAAGGCTCTGAGCCTGGGAATAGGCATTTTTCCAGAGGAGCTCAAGGACCCTGAGTCCATCCTGGGGGCGGCAAAGAGGACCAGAAAGGGGGCATCTTGCCCTGTGCCATTCAGTGCCCCATCTGCATACCCCCAAACTGATGCTTGTGCCTTGCGGCATGAGGCCTCCCCATTGGGAAGTGCTATCAGAGAAACAAGATCTGGAGAAAGCAAGCCACCTGCGCAAGGCCATACAGCTGGGACCCAATTCCAGCTGGCCAAGCACACTGGTTCTTGGCTCAAAGTGCCTTCTAAGGACTGTGGGGCATTTGTGGATGGAAGCATTTCTTTGGTAGGTGGGCCCAGGCCCCTTCCTTGGCTCTTCCTCTTGAGACTGTTAACGTCCCACTGGAGAAGGAACTGGCTTCTGCGGCTGCTCTTCCCCCACTATTCCCCCCCCCCACCTGCTGCCTTCCCTCCTTTGTGTGTGTCTGCACTTCACATCCCTGATGGGCAGCCCTGGGCGGGGCAAGTGGGCGGTTGGAGGGGAAGGGGGCCCTCCAAGTGGAAGATTGTACCCTAATGTCACAGGGAGTCAAAAGCCTTTCCCAAAAGCATCTCGCAGCTGTCAGGGGGCTGGGCCACCAGGGGGGCAGGCATTCCATTAGCGGAGGCAGGTTGCTTGGACTGATAGCTGCTGCTTGTGTAAACAGAGGGCTTAGGGCTTGGGAGCAGTCGGGGCAGGGGGCAGGGGGTACACTGGCTACACCTGGGCCAGGAGGCACTGCCCCTGCAACTGCCCCAGTAGTGGGTGTTTGTTCCAGAGACGTGTGCTGGGGCCTCTCTGGGTTCTGCCCCCCACCCCTGATATTTCTGCACATAGGGTGAGACAGAGATAGAAACATGTAACACAGCAGACGATGCCCCCACACCCTGTGCCCTCTGCCACTTCCCGGCCTTGGCCCCTGTGGATGCCCTGCCTGAAATGCCCTTGCCCACTGTCTCCTCAGCTCCTTAGCATCAGGTCTTTCAACTCAAGTGGGCCTTGTTGCTGCAACCCCTCCAGGGTTAGGTGCCTCCACTGGCCTCACTGCAGCCTGTCCTATCCCTCCTTAGCACTCGTTGGTGGTTTGTTTACAAGTCCTGTCTTCCACAACAGACGGAGAGCTTCTTAAGGGCTTTTAATTATCTCCACATCTAGGTTGGTGCTAATAAGTGTTTCTTGAATGGATGGATGCATGGATGAGAAGATGAATGAATGAATGTATGGATGAACGAATGGATGCATAAATAAATGAACGTATGGAAGAATGAATGGATACATGAATGAATGGATGGATGAGTGAATGGATGGATGGGTGGATGTATGCATGCATGAAAGGACAGATGTATGCATGGATAGATGCATGGATGTATGCATGAATGAATGTATGGATGAATGAATGGATGCATGAATGAATGGATGGATGGATGGAAGGATGAATGAATGAATGAATGGATGGATGGATGGATGAAAGGATACATGAATGAGTGAGTGTATTGATGAAAGAATGGATGCACGAATGGATAGATGTATGGATGGATGAATGCATGAATGAATGGATGTATGGATGAACAAATGGATGCATGAATGAATGGATGCATGAATGGTTAAATGGATGGTGAATGAATGAACAGAAGGATGGGTGGATGAATGGATGGATGGGTGGATGGATGGATGGATGGGTGGATGGATGGATGGATGGGTGGGTGGATGGATGGATGGGTGGATGGATGGATGGGTGGATGGATGGATGGATGGGTGGGTGGGTGGATGGATGGATGGATGGGTGGATGGATGGATGGGTGGATGGATGGATGGCCGGGAGGATGAATATGAGGAGGGTCAGTTCCTGCCCTGGAGAAGCTCGTGGCTTAGTGGGTTGATCCCATTCCATCTCATGGGGATTCTGGATTCCAGGGGCCCTGTAATTTCCTGGTCCTGTATAGGAGCCATATGACTGATATTAAGCTTAATTAATCCTGTTGAGTCAGGTCTGCGATTGTTTTCATCTGGGCTGCAAGGCATTCGTTTTCTTCCCTGAACATAGTTACAGGAGTCTAAAACAATGTCTGGGGGATTCGCGGTCACCTCTTCCTTCCCAGGGTCTGCTCCGGCAGGGCTCGTCATCCCTCCCCAGACTATCACCTGGCCTCATCCCCGGCCTTGTCCCTGGCCTCCCTGCTCCAGGCCAGCCTGCACAGCAGCAGCGAGAAGACGCTTCTCACGCCTGGACCTGACCGTGCCTGCAGGGGCTCCCTATTTCCTTCAGTGGTGCCTCCCCAGGGAAGGGGTCCACAGAAAGTCATCCACGAGTTGCTTTTAGAAATGCCTAGAGAGCAAGGTGAGCACAGTAAAGTTCTGAGAAGTCCTGCTTAGCTTTGCTTCACCGCATTTCCTCTCCTTACTACATCCTGACCCCTAACAACTAGTCCCACCCCTTCTCCCTTGACCACTCTAACTGGGAGGGTAACAGAGCCAGACTCTCACATCACTCTCCAGCAAGGGAGGGTGGACAGAGGGGTCAGGCAGTTCTGGCTAGTGAGATGCAAGGAAAAACTCCTTGGGGAGGGGATTTATGAGAGGGGAGAGAAGTCTGTCCAAAGTGTTGCCCCAGCCCCAGACACACACACTCCACGTCCCTGCGGTTGAATGCAGTCCTGTGAGCACATAGTGTCCAGAGCAGTGGCAGCCACCTTGTGCTCCGGTGGGAGAGGAGCACGACAGAGCCACTAGCCCAGCACCCCGATGTCATCAGGACAGCTCCCCCAACCCTCCAGGCTTCCTGGTGAGGAAATAGGACACCTGCTCATAGTTTAAGGCAAGATTTTGTAATTTCCTGCATCTAAATGCATCTAAACTAGAGACTCTCATTCATAAACCTATAGAACCCTTTGGAATTTGTGTTCATTTTGGAAATGTGGACCCAGCTCTGGCTCAACCCATGTGCATCCGCCCCAGGCCCCTCCTGGAAAAGCGTTTCCCAGCCACCTGGTCAGAGCCCTCAGTGGCCTGCACCCCTGACCTGAGTTCACTTCTTCATAGTTGTCTCTGAAACAATCCCGATTTCTGTTTAGCTGGTCCCTCCCAGCTTCAAAATGCAGGGCAAACAGGCCAAGCCTCCAGTCCTGGCCCTCCCCTGGCCCCTTCTCCCCCACCTGCCCGAGCTGGCTCTGTGTCAGCCCTCTGCACCAAGAG